>JAPYZC010009457.1:0-11145 GCA_030522665.1 Ichneumoninae sp. A BG-2022a
ATCGGACAAGGTGGAAAAACTGGGCAGAAAAGCCTGATGTATCCGATAGGGCGAATTCGGGCATCCAAAAATTATTGGAAAATGACGTTTTGCCCAAAACCCAGTTTTGCCCCGTTGCCCCATTTTGCCCCGCTCTACCCTATTTCATGGCGGGGAGATGAAATATGTCTTCCATTTTGTTGCCTGTCCATCAAATCGACCCTGCTTCAAATGTTTGCACGGGAAGGGACAGTGGGCAGGTAGTGAGGAATCCAACTCATCCGGTCGTGCCTCATTCGCTTGGTTCCAGGGCACGCGACTTACGCGGTCGTCTACTGTACAATGTTCTCTATTTTGCCCCGATGATTTTCTCCAGTGCCGATATTGCACACAGAGATATTACGACGCCTTGCCCGAAGAAACTATTTCACAATCCCCTGTTTCGATATGCAATCCTGCCGAGAGTCTAATCCCTCTTCCCCCATCGTATGACTTCCGCGCGGAATTCAAAGATAATGTAATCCCTCATACAGCTAGCAATTAATCCCGAGAATTCTCCCGTTAATGTTCTACACAGTGCATACACAACGCATACAGTGTAAATACAAGCGTGCGCTTCTCACTCGGATTCCGCGGCCGAATATTCCTCATCTCGCTAAGTGCAGAATTATACGATAGCGAGGCGCGAAAGCGCGCTCGCGATTTTCGTATACGAGGGACCTCGTGTTTCACTAATTAATTTCTTCCCTCGCAGCTATTCCCGTACATTTCCTCGGTCTTCTCATAATCCTGCGAGGTTTAGATATTTCCGGCATTCAATCCATCTCTTTGCCGGTCTCGAGGCATCCCGGCACGATGGTCGTTTCCTCGTACCTGTGAGCCGTCGATCCGTAAACCTGGTAATTCCTCTTCCACTCATCCGGTTGCCCGGAGGCTCCCGCGTGCCCCGTTCCGAAAATCTTGGTGCCATGCCTCTCGACCATCGCTTTCACGTCGTCTCCGAGCGAGCTGCAGCAGCGGCTCACACTATTTCGCCGCGCGGGTTTTCGCTCCTAAGCCGGCGGTGCCGGCGAGCGTCGCAATATTGCCGTTGTAAATTATCGAAGGTTTACACACGAGAGCGTAAGGTCGGTTGAAATGGCATTCGCGGTGACGTTGCGCCCCGGGGGTCCTATAAACCTCCGGGTCTGCGACCTACCCTGCGAATTTGGTTGCCGCGGTTCGCGGCGCCTCTTGCTTATCCGAGCCCGAAAATTCCGCCCTGGAAATCGACCGGAAGGCGCGAGAGAGCGAATCCGCAACCGGAGACCGAGAAACTTACCTCTCCCTCGAAGATTCCTCGGAAAGGTCTCCCTGTCCCGATCCTCGCGTGATAATGGAGGGGTAGAAATCGCATTAACCGTCACCGGCGTCCCGCCCTTCCATTATTCGCTCCCTCCCGTTCATTCGGAAAGTTAATAACTCTTATACCGACGCGAGGGGCCGAGAGCCGGGAACTTTTTTTGCGGCCCAAAGCTCCGCGGCAGCGGTTTTCGCGTCGAGGGTGTTCCCGAATGACACGGACGGCGTATCGCGCCTCGGCCATTACCGACGTCCAGAAATCAATTTGAGAATCCGAGCACGTATCTCGAGTATTGTTCCGGTCGAATAATTGCGAATATATCGATGACGATCGAATAATAATTGGGTCGGCGCCAATTTGTACGACGATCGGTGTGCATGTACCGCGCGGAGCTTACGCCGGATTTACACACACGACGACTTAAAGCCTCGGAGACAGGGCATTTAACTCGTGATCGAATTTCACCGCGGCGAATGGACGAGGGATGCATTCTCATTTCGCCTGTTCATCGGAGTGGCTGCATCTCACGCTGGTAAACTGCATCGGTGCTGTAGGGCGAACCGGCACGTACCACCGAGCACTGTTTAGCATTCATTGTAGTACGTATGTTCGGCTTCGGTGTGCAAACTTCCCGTGCAGAAAATGTCTTCTCATTGTTTGACAAAAGCCCTTCGCTTGGATTTTAAAAATATATATAGAACTGGGTCAACCGTCGGTGTAGAATAGAATATGAGGAATTAATTCGTAGCTGCCTGAAAACATCGCACAGCAGAGTAAGTAAATACAATCGAAAACAAATAAATATAGTTCGCTATAATTATCAACTAATGTAAAAATAAAAATAAAAAATAAAATGGAATATAATAATACTATGAAGATAATAACGAACAAATATAATTAATAATGCCGACATGATTAATCTCCAGTCAAAAATCGTGATTCAACTTTTTCTTACTTCTTAAGGAAGCTTTTTCTTACGGTGCTTTTTTCCTGTCACCGACAAAAAAAATATATATTTTCATACACAATTTTACATCGGGTCTTTCGAGTGTTACAAAGTGAAAATAAGAAAATTAATTACGCGACCGGTGCTGGACATATGCAGGAGGGGAAAGCCTGCGGGATCGACACTATAGGTATCGAACGTTATATGTGATAGACAGGCTGGCCACGGCGAAGCTGTCAAAGGCTGGGCTCAACCGGGGCACTCCGCGAGTCGGAAGTTGCACCGTGCTTCGACGAACGATGCAGCACACATTGCACCGTTTCAACCCGTTTAGTCTCGCCTCCTGGCGATAACGTTGTACTAACTATGTTCCCTGTTCTGTGGCCGTCAGTTAACTTTAGGTTTAACAAGCCATGCATCAGTTGCAGCGGTACAGCTAACATCGTGCGCGTGGAAAAGACCCCTCCACCCCCGACGATTGAAAGTGACCTGATTCTTCATAAAGAAGAGAAAATCGTATTCTCCTCGAGTTGTCAAGAACGGTGCGCATTACAAACGTTATTTGAGAAAGAAAAGTTCCGCGGTAATCAAATGATCGTTAAATTTTATAAAATTGTTTATAGAAAGTTTTATGTGTAAATAACTAGTAGGGTGGTCCTTAAATTAATTTTTTTATTTTCTGGGGACCACCCCAGATATTAACAATTTCGGAACATTTGAATTTAAAGACAAAATGAAAAATTCGAGATTTCCTTGGATCCCGCACTTCCAAAGTATACCGTATAAGAAAAATTCTGCGAAATCCCTATGAAATAGAAGCATTTTTAGAGGTCGCTACCGAGAGTAAAAAAATCAAAGTTTTCGACAATTGTAGCTAATAGTTACAAAATGTTGTAAACGGTGAAAAACCGTCGAGGAAAAATAATCGAATATTTTATTTGAGCATTGAACATTTGATGCCTTACATAAAATCCGGGAGAAAAAAACCGTCATATTTTTTTTTGCGATCCGAACAAACGCTTACCTTCCTGAAGACTGCCAGAGAACAATTAACATTTCTGCCAACATATTGCTATTAATGTTTTTCTGGTTTATGAACACGCTCCAACACAAATCGTCATCCATGCGCATAGTCGATCGACGTGTGAAACTTTGCACAATAGATTATAAAAAATTTACCCCCCATTTGCTTACCGCCTAACCCCCTGGAACCCCCTCGAAATGATTCCGGACAATGGAAAGCACGTCACATCCGCGTGCACAGATTTTCCATTCCGTCGGTCACGAACGGGCCGGTAATTATTCTCTCCGCCTTGAATTTACATTCGCGATTGGCAACGAGCTGCAACATCGTCGAAGGTGAGGGTGTCGGGTGGGCGGGAGTTCCGCACAAGTGTCTGTATAAAAGCACAGGGTCAAGTTCACTGGCGTGACTTTAACCGAGCTCGAAGTTGCAACTCTGGCCTTCGACTCACTCGCTGTAGCTGCCACTTTGCACACAAGAGTTCCGCATTCGACTTCCGATACCACCTCTACAATCCCATTATGGGCCGTGTGTATGCTCGAATGCTGGTGAATAATAATTGCCTCTCGTGTGAGTGGAAACCGTGGATATAGAGATACAAAACGCCCTCCCCGTGAGTATCCGCGAAGACGGTTTAACAGCTCGAATTCTATCTGCTCGGGATTTCGTGCTCACTTCGGCCCGAGCGACGCGTTTACGTATCCATGTGTGCATGTGTGTAGGTAGGTGTCTATTGTTACTCAGGATTTAATAGTCGGCAAGATTTATTATTCCTATTGAAAGCTCGAGGGCGGTCTCTCGCGGCGCTCGTTAATTGCACGGGGTTGATTCGTCGACCTGATTCGCTGTGTATACATCGCGCACATACGCACACATGCCGGGAGACACTTTGGTTAACCCAGTTGTGAGACCGCGCGTGCGGTCGGGGATAAGACACATACGGCGAAGCAGTAAAGTTCCTGTTACCGTCCATAGCGCCAAATGCTTTTGTGGAGGAACCGCACTCGTGCCCGAGCAACACACTCTACCGGAAGAAAAGTATGCGTTTCGGACTCCGCAAGGTGCATTGTGCCTCGTTGGCTTGTGAAGAACAAAAAAGCAAAAAAATGCCCAGAAGAGACGCGAAAGGAGGTAAAGGGAAAAGAGCTTGGAGTGTACCCGACGTGAGCTTGCGGATCTGGCTCTCGTGCAGTGTTCTTCAACCGCGCGCACAGCTCCGAGGAACAGGCAGAAAGAGCTCGACGACGCTTTCAATTATGATCTCGTTGTTGGTGGCCGGGAGTTAATTTTACTCGCGAGTCTCGAAACTGGAGAGTCGCTGGCCGCCTCTGGGCGTCGTTGCACGATTAACGAGCCGTCGAATTTATAATTGATATAACCGCGCTCCCCCCTCGGCACATCGTCGTCCGACGACGCGGTAACTCGATAACCGCGGACGCCCAGAGAACCCGCTTCCATCGATTGATATCGCTAATATCTCACTTGCAACTTCGCCGTAATTGGAACATCTTCATTAATTTGGTAACACGCCGGCGTCACAAATTGCCACTTAGTCTCTTACGGATGGGTACTCGGGATCAAATATCGGCGAGAGAAATTAAGTAGAGGAAAAAAACCACACAAGCTGCGTCCGTTGCGTTATTCCCTAGTGGGAGCGAAGCACATGGCCAGTGTTCGCCCACGTCGGCCAGCAACGGTCCGGTGTGTCATTCCCAGGAGAGCTGTGATAAAATAAATCCAATTGTTGACCCTCTGCTGGATCATCGTGACTATCAAACCAACATGTCACGTTGCGTAAAGCTTACCTCTTTTAAAAAATATATAGGAGAGAGCGGGGCAAAATGGGGCGACGGGGTTTTTGGGCAAAACTAAATTTTCCAATCATTTTCCAATCCAATTTTTGGATCGGACAAGGTGGCAAAACTGGGCAGAAAAGCCTGATGTATCCGATAGGGCGAATTCGGGCATCCAAAAATTATTGGAAAATTACGTTTCGTGGAATAAATACAATAGCAGCTAAACATGTCGAGCACGAACTGTCAAACGCGCGTTCTCTCTGAAAGTCCGATTAAGACTGTTGTCATCTGGTCAGTCGATAATCTGTTCGTTTGTCATTGTTCATATCGAGCCATTCCGGTCATCTACGTAATATCGTGGGTTTCCGTCAATTCTCATCTCCATATTCGTTACAATATTTTTTTGTTCCGTGGGGTTGGATTTATCGCTCGATGAGGCAAATCGGGAAACGCCGAAAAATCAAAGTACAAAAGGGCACACCGTAGCTGGAATGAGGGGATGGAAATTCGTCCATGAAGTCAAAGCGCACGGAGCGAGGGGCCTCGATTTTTTGCCCGTAATTCGCCCCGCACCGTTCATTAAGCTCCCCTTTTCACTCCGCATCCGGTCTCCCCGTCCCTGGTGCGGTTCAGGCGGCGTTCACTCCTCTTTCGTTCTCTCCACCCGCTCCACCGCCCATTGCTCGTCAACCCTTTTCGAATTCTCTCGTCCTCGGACTGCTGCTCGCTTTTTAACCCCAGGCCATCTCCGTTGTTCGCCCGTGTCAGACGAGTCGCCGCGAATCGTCGGGTTCGGCGAGCTCATAGCTGTCTGGGAAACAACTCCGGGCGACGATTCCTCTACGTTTCTGTCAGCTCACGGCCGCGGGCTAATCCAGGCACGATTATAAAATGATCCACCACTAAACTCGATCCCTCGCGCGACTTATCCTCGAATCATTCAGTCAAAACAAATTACCGACGAATTTCCCGAGGGAAATTCCAATTTTCTATCCCATCCGATGGGAAATCAATCTGTAGCGAGAACTCAACAATTCTGCAGAGTGTCATGGGAACGAGATGGTCTGAAATTACACGGAACTGAGAATGCGCCGGAACTTTTATTTAACCCTTTTATTTGATCCACTCTTAGGCGCTACCATAGCAACGCAACCCTTACTCGCCGTCCGTTAGTCCGCTTCCGATACGGTTTCGGACGATTTGACTTATAAGGGGTTAACTGATTATCCCAAGAGACGACGCGTGCGATCAGTATTGATATTCTCGCGACACTGACCGCTGGTCAAGGGCTCTCGTTGCTCGAGCGAGGGCGGATTTGATTGTGGTTGTGTGTACATGTTATGTTGTGCGTATGTGTCTGTGTGTTTGAAGATAGCGACGAGATGTAAACGTCGTTTCGTCCCGTTTCGAGAACCTCCGAGAATATTTCGAATCCAGGTGACGACACAGTAAAAGAAAGATTGTACTTTTTACAACTTATTGTCCACAAATGTTCACAATTTTTTATTTGTTAATTTTCTAGTTTCACAAACAAAAGTACAAACTAAAATTGTCAATGACAAAGGAAATAAAAGCACAGGTTCGTATATTCAAGTAGGGTAAAAGTGGGGAATATGGCCCGGTCCATATATCATTGATTTACGTGTTAATCTAGGTGGGCCATATTCACCACTTTTACCCCAAGTGACAAACGAGTTTGTCACTTACAAAATTATTTCGACGAAATTTCGCATTCGGCTTTTACGAAATTATTTTTTACATTGTAAGAGAACCGTAGTTTCTCCGCAACGCCATCGCTCTCGGTGAATCGATAAATCTTTCCAGGACATTCTTTTTAATTTAATAAAGGGATGGACATTGTCGAGCGGAACGAATGCGAATTAGTTAGTCGCATTAAATCCTCGCTGCGAAAATTATGCAAGATAGATCCCGGGTTTCATTCTCGCCTCGGCTCCTGCAGGAATTTATATCGCTACCGAGAATCCAATCAAGTCCAGTGTGTGCACGTGTGTGGCGCGGTGCGAAAGTGAGTTAACGTCGGAGTAAAAGCGTTGTTGGCTCGTCGTTTGTACGTTCGTCGATCTCTCGCGGGCGTCGGCGTCAATCCCTACGAGCTGTCTCTCTCTCCCCAAACACAAAATGTTCGTGCGCTCGTACCGGGGTGTATATCAGAGAGGTCCAATGCCGAAATTAAACCAATTCCTGTCAAGCGCACAATACTCGTTTGTCCGAGACAGAGCGAGACAGGGAGAGCGGTTTGCTCGCGGGCCGGCGAGGAAACAACGTGCGGGGATATGCCTTTCTCGACACGAATTCAATCACCGACGACGTGTGGGTGTGTGTACCGCTGAATTCTGCCGGTTTTGCAGTTCTCGGTAGTGGTTTTGCAACGGCAGTGCGGATTTTCTGTAAAATCCGAGAGCTGAAACACCGAGCAACCCTCCGAGCCTGATCTTGTACTCGCGAGGGGAGAGAACATGGGTATAGAAAATATTTCCGTCTCTACCGCGCTAGTGCTGGTAGAGAGAGGGGGGGGGGGGGGTTCTGCACGCTTGAACAGGGAGACTCAATGGTATCAAGTGTCCAACGAGAATTAAATTTCCTGCCCGTCGGCCTGTCCTCCTACGAGAGGCTTCGACGAGATATTCTTCCGTGCCCTAGAAATTTCCAATTGGCTGTAGAGCGAGGCAAAGAGGGATCACCGGGGCAAAACGGAACCATCGGTGCAAAACGGACCACTGTCCTTTAATTGATATAAACATTTTTTAAATACTCAATGTTCCACAAAAAGTTGCCAAAAATAGTCAGTTTCGGCCGCGAATTAAGTATACGGTGAAGAGTGGGGCGAGACGGATTATTTTTATTAAGTAGTAGTAGTAGTGGATTTATTGACAATATTCCAGATGGAACAGTTTTTGGTACATAGCCTTTACATAGTGTAAGTTGTCATTTGAGTATAAATATATTGCCAATTGGCTATCGACCTAAGTCCTTCAGCTACTATTTTTATTAATCTTTCGAGGAACGTAAAGAAAAAAATTCATTTTGCCTCTCCAGTGCTGGTGGTAATTTTCTGACTAAAGAGAGAGGAAGCAATGCGGCGGGTAGAAGAGAGAATGAAACGATTTCGGAAATGACTTTTACTCTCAATCCGACGTAGCCCGCAAGCTCGCCCCACTCGCGTAGAGCTCGGTAAAGCTGCGGGGCAGTTAATAATTCAGTCTGGTCTGCCGTCGGCAGTTCTGGCCACCTATAGGAGCTCTATAATAATTAATGGCTATCGCGAACCACCTGGATCCGGCGACCTTGCTTCTTGTAATTCGTGGAGGAAACAATTCCTCTTGTTTCTTTTGCCCACTCGTGCTGCCCGGCTATCGAGATAACTTTTTTTAAAACCCTTTCGTTAGCCAAGACGAACACGTGGGAAACATTCATAAGATATTCATTAATTCAATATTGCGCCCTCGTGGCGTGAAACACACCCGGAAAATAAATTATTTGATGGGTCAGGCGCAAATGAATATACATTTGAATTTATTAAATAATGATCGAGTACATATTGTAACGAATATGTAGCTGACTATTCGTTAAGGCAGACAATACTAGTTAGCTTTGACAATAGACGAACGAACGGACGATCGATACAACATCGATCTTCATGCAAAACATCCGGACAGAAACGTCTGACCGAACAGTCGTGTGACAGTTCGTGCCCGAGATATTCAGCCATGATTATAATTAATAATATCCGCCCCTAAACCAAATACGCGCACTATTCATTCGCTCGGTCGTTACAAATTTGAATTAAATACATAATGATAGAGTACAAATTTATTTTAATTAAATAAGCGATGATCAGATATATTTTTACGGCCGAGCAAATAAATATAACACCAATAATTATAAAATAAAGAAGGGCGCTGTTTAATGAGCAAATAAGTTCTCGTGATATGTCCGGTTGGTTCGAGGTCTTAGTAAAGATTGCCAAAATGCGATCGTTTTCAAGTCTCATATCGTACGTTCAACTGTCAGATCGATGCGAGCGGATCCACACCCAGAAAAATAATTTATTTGACGGCCACCGTTTATTTGGTTTAAGTAAAATATTTATTTGATTTAAATAAATATTTATTGGAAACAAATAAATATTTTACTTAAACCAAATAAACAGTGGCCGTCAAATCAATTTTTTTTTTGGGTGCATTTCCATTCCCTTGTGTTCGCATCGATCGATAAACGAGTCATTCAAGGAACTGATTACAATATAATTATTTCAATCAAATGCGTATTAATTTGCGAACCACTCATCAAATAAATGATTATTACAGATTGCGGGAAATAGATCAAAACTATCTTCCACGTAGAACCCAGAGACGATGGGGCGTCGGATAATTGTTTGCAGATTAAAATGATCGTCGCTGTGGCAACGTAGCATTTTCATCGTACCACAACTTTACCCTCTATCCACTGAATCTCTGTTGTAACCGACGTGTCTTTATAGCTAAGCGTTCGCCACATACTCTGGAGAGAGAGAGAACGGAAGCTCCAGTGCAGTTACAACATCCTGCGCAACCGGTGCAAAGTGATTTAGCGACGGATAATGGCTTTTCCTTAACCGCTTTGCCGAAGTTCCCGCTGAAATGTTTCGACCGGGTCTCGCCACGAGACATACGCTTAAAGGTCGCGTTTCTTGGACCCCCGGACACGCATGCCCGACACTTGACCTTCGCGAGCCACCACCGAGCGCATGCATTATTAATAGACAAACACCGGTCTAGCCCGGTTCTCATTCCTGAATCACGAAGAACAAACCTGGGTCTAAAAAAAATGGTGAAAAAAATATATGAAAAAATTAAGGTGATCGTGAACTTTGCCAGAACGAAGATGAAAATAAAATGAAAGGCTTTGGGTGTGAAGAAAAGACAAAGAAAACTAACGAAGTGTGATAAGTACCCGGTGTTGAAAGCGCAAACACACAGTATTCTTTGCTTTTTTGTGGTCCGTGGTATTCTAGCGGCATCGGACTACTGTTGGAATATCACTCAGTGAGCGCAAAGCTCTTGCCACTTAAACTACTGTCTCACTCTATCTCGCTCCCTCTCGCTCAATCAAATACGCCCTGAGTGCTAAGTGCACGGTTACTTCGGCACAGCTGCCGAGCACATTTTGCCACGAAGCTTCGCCGTAAATTGTCTCTCACTCACCCTAGAAATTTCATTGCGTTGTTTTCCTTTTTTCGTCGATTAAAATTTTTTTTCTTTATTTTTTTGTGGCACTGGATAGCGAGAATAACGAACGATGCTCCACCAATATTGATATCGGCTTTATAAATATTTCACGTGAAAAATACTTCCTCGGATATTACGATTTTCGATATATTTTCTTTTTATTAAAAATAAAAACCGTGAATAACGAGATTGCCGAGAGAGAGAGAGAGGTATTTTGAAATATGCGCGATGTGTAAATATTGGCATGAATCGCGTGTCTGTTCGGACTCGGCTTATACTACTAGCTGAAAAGTGTGTTCGGTGCTCTCGCTCACCGCCCTCGGGTGGTATAACGGTTTTTCCAATACCTCGATAACGAAGCCTCATAATAAGCGATGGGATAAACATCTGTTCGGATAATTATGATCTGATAAACAAGTGTTATATTCTTTTGTGTGAATTCGGAAGCGGAACGAACGGACTTTATATACGTTTAATAAATGCGTACAATATTTTCGTCCATCCGAGTGAAGAACACAGTTCGCATTGGAACTGTTCATATTCATACAGGTCGTTTTAATAATTTCATTGCGACACAATGATGTCACGATGCGCCACTCTCAATGAGCCGTGAAACCTAAATAAAATATTCCGATTGCATTTGCGAGCGGCTTCCTTTGAAATTTTTGGGGTATTATCCCGCGAAGTGCGAAGAGATTTTGCAGCTCTTCGTATGAAACATGTAATACAACTATTTTATAATTTTATAATTTTATAATTTTATAATTTTATAATTTTATAATTTTATAATTTTATAATTTTATAATTTTATAATTTTATAATTTTATAAT
>JAPYZC010009463.1:0-20225 GCA_030522665.1 Ichneumoninae sp. A BG-2022a
CAAACTAATCCAAATGTTTTTAATACACTGAAGATTAACTTTTCATGACAATTGTACATGAAATTTAATACACCAGTTTTATAATAATAAAAATATATATTAAAGTAATAGTTTTATAATAATAAAAACCTACAGTTCGGTACATTTAAACTCCACGCGAATTTTTTTAATAGGGCTTTCCTTTCTCGCGCACCGACACATTTCGGCGCTATTTATTCGTCAATCGGATTGTTGATTTTTATTCGCACCTTCCATCGTCGACCGGGCGCAGAGAAACAAAACAAAAAAAAAGATAAAACAAGAAAGATTTTTGTATTTTTCGCGAAGAAATAATAGCCAGCGGGAGTTTATTTATTGCGTTCGTTCGACGTATGGGATTCGATGTACGAACGGGGGAAAGGTCTGCCCGCTGCCTTTCCGTTCTTCACGCACACATTTCGTACGCGTTTTTGTAGGATTTATCGCTCGACGGTCCGAAAATTGAAAAAAAAAAAAAAAAAAAAACGAAGCCAACAGCGAACAGACTGCGGTTAATAGATACGAAGCGAGGCTCGACGTGGACGGTCAGTGTACAATTTCCTCGGCATCCGATGTGCGCGCATGAATTTCATAGCAGGAGAGGACGCTGCGTGCCCGTTCTCTCGATCGCCGATAGCCATCAGGCGGGACGGGCAAAAAAAAAAAGGTGAGAAGAAGAAATCATTTTTCATCGAGATTTATCACTATCCTTCGTTTGCCGCGCAATTGGAAAACAATTTTTGTCGGCGGAAGAAAAAAAAATGATATGAAAAATTTTAGACACCGACGCGAGTTCCGGAGATTCGGAACGCTCTTCGAAAATATCGTCATACGACTGATTAAATATCCTCGCGGAAAGATTTTTTTTGGGAAAAAAAATCGGGTTCGAAAAAAAAAATGTTAATAAAAATAAATTAGCGGCCCGACTTGCATATTTTCGAGAGCGGGGCGAAAATGAATCCGGGGGCAAAATGGACCACTGTTATTGACATCTCGTGAGACACGAAGAATAGAGTCTCATAGCGAATGGAGGACACTGGTCCGTTTTCCCCCCGTACTATCCAGATAAGGATAAGTAGTATAGAAAAAGAATTCACAATATAAGGATCGTAAAAATCTTCCCGCACGTAAAAAAAAATTATGTTTCAAAAAATTATTAAAAGTTAAAAATTAAAATTAAAATTAAAATTAAAAGATTAAGATTTAATTTGATATTAAAGCTATCAAATTTTTCGCACGATACACCCAGAAATTTTTTATTTTTTTTGACGGCCACGTTTACCTGGTTTAGGTAAAATATTTATTTGATTTAAATAAATATTTATTTAAATCAAAGAAATATTTTACTTAAATCAAAAAAACGGTGGCCGTCAAATAAATTATTTTTTTGGGTGTGAATCAGTGATATATGGACCGGTCAATATTTACCCCTTTCGCCCCACATCATTTTGCATTTTTCAATAAAATAGTCTTAATAAATACAAATGATATTTTCTCATATATATTTTTTTTTTCATGCGATTTAGTATCAATTTTTCTCTGCGCATCCCGCACCGCCTTTTCGACACGTTGAGTCGTCGATATAAACGCGGTAGCTGATCGTCGACGTTCCCTTAAACATTTTCATTTTCGCGAGGCACCCCCGTAGTCTCCGAAATATCTTTTACCTGAGGACCCTTAATGTGGCGCGAACAATGTCTCGCCCGGCGTACAGCTTTTTCTGTGCGCCGTCGAAGTTTGCCGTAACGCGCCATAAGCATCGAAAGCCCTCGGAGACCGTGACGAGACCTTCGTTAATTTACGATATCTGTTTGCCGACAGAAATTGCGGGTGGCAGCCCATTTTTCCCTCTCTCGGGAGAAAGAGACCGGAGCCAAAGGTCCAGGGCGTTTAAGTTTTGCCTCGTGGAAAATTGACTTTCGTCACGCATCGGCCACCGGGACTTTCACTCAGCTTCCGTAATAACTATACTCAGCTACGACCTTAAGAAAAATCATCCCAGAATCATCGCCGATCATTTTTACTTTTTCCCCGATGGACTCAATTCACCCTCGCAGATGAAACGATGTTATGCTATGATAATTTTTTTTTTTTTTTTTTTCATGGTATTTATAGAAAAATTGATATGTGATATGTGAAATATATTTTCGCCGGAAATGTTATGTTTGGGCCAATTTGATATTTTTTTTTACATTTACTTTTTTTTACTATAAACGTTCAATCACTTCCGTAATACTTAGGTACGACCTTAAGAAAAATCATCTCAGAATCATCGCCGATCATTTTTACTTTTTCCCCGATGGACTCAATTCACCCTCGCAGATGAAACGATGTTATGCTATGATGATTTTTTTCTTTTTTCATGGTATTTATAGAAAAATTGATATGTGATATGTGAAATATATTTTCGCCGGAAATGTTATGTTTGGGCCAATTTGATATTTTTTTAACATTTACTTATTTTTACTATAAACTTTCTCTCAGCTTCCGTAATAACTATACTTAGGTACGACCTTAAGAAAAATCATCTCAGAATCATCGCCGCTCATTTTTACTTTTTCTCCGATAGACTCAATTCACCCTCGTAGATGAAACGATGTTATGCTATGAAGATTTTTTTTTTTTCATGGTATTTATAGAAAAATTGATATGTGATATGTGAAATATATTTTCGCTGGAAACGTTATGTTTGGGCCAAATTGATATTTTTTTTAACATTTACTTTTTTTTACTATAAACTTTCAATCACTTCCGTAATAACTATACTTAGGTACGACCTTAAGAAAAATCATCTCAGAATCATCGCCGCTCATTTTTACTTTTTCCCCGATGGACTCAATTCACCCTCGCAGATGAAACGATGTTATGTTATTATAATTTTTTTTTTTCATTGTATTTGTAGAAAAATTGATATGTGATATGTGAAATATATTTTCGCCGGAAATGTCATGTTTGGGCCAATTTGATATTTTTTTTAACATTTACTTTTTTTGTTACTATAAACTTTCTCTCAGCTTCCGTAATAACTATACGTAGGTACAATCTTAAGAATAACCATCTCAGAATCATCGCCGATAATTTTTACTGTTTCCTCGATGGACACAATTCACCCTCGCAGATGAAACGATGGTGTGTTATGGTGTTTTTTTTTTCTTTTTTTTTCAAGCCCGAAGAATTTCATATTTTCTGCTTTTATTTCATTTCGGTACGGCATTTTATAGTGCATATATTAATTATACATATTTATACAAACATATAGATATCTGTGAATATAAATATCTCAAGGTTGTCGAAACATCGAAAAAAAGTATACATGACATTTACAGAAAATGTTATCTGTGGATACACGTAAAATATATTTTATCCGAAAAATGTTATATTTTCGTACAATTTGATATAAAAAAAATATTACTTTAAAAAGTATTTATATTTCTGAAAATGGTGTGACCCTCGATATAGCAATTTATATTATTTGAAATATCAATCGTATAAAACGAATCGATATGTTTAATATTTGTTGCATTAATTTCATTTCTGTACGTGATATTATTGTATATATATTAATTATGTATATTTAATACGAAAATATATATATATGCATGCATATAAATATCTCGAGGTTGTCGAAACGTCGAAGAAAGGAGTTTCGTGGCTCTGGCTTAAATCTTTCGACAGTTCGAAGTTAACAGTGCGGATAACAGTATAATGGAGCTTGTAGGAAGAGGAGGGTCGGCGCGGTCTCAGGTGGCGACGCTCAGAGCCAATTATGCGAACGGCCTCGCAGCGGCATACAGTTTCGCCTCTGCCAAGCACAAAGTTTAACTCGTCTATCTATCTATCTATCTATCTATGTATCCTTCGCAGACCCTCCCTGTTACGTATTAAACGACTGCGATTTATATTCTCGCGATTAATGCTTTCCAGCAGGCTTTAATTAACTCGCATTTATTTCGAGTAATGCTTATTCAACCCTCTCCGGCCTCGACGAACTATAAACCGAAAGACCCCTCGCTCGAACTTTGCACGATAAAACATGCTCAAAACTTCTCTTTTTGCATTTTTTTAAAAATATTTTTTATAGAAAAAAAAAATAAACAAATTTATGTAGGTTCGTGTTTATAAATGTGAAGGGAAGTCCCGCAAGTTTATATTTCTTATTATCGATATCGGTCTTTAATTAACTCGCATTTATTTCGAGTAATGCTTATTCCCCCCTCACTCGAACTTTGCACGTGCAAAGTTCCTTTTGCATTTTTACATTTTTTTTTTTTTTTTATAAAAAAAAAAAATAGTCGAAACATTTATGTAGGTTCGCGTTTATAAAAGGGAAGGGAAGTCCCGCAAGTTTATCTTTCCTATTATCGATATCTGGCTTTAATCAACTCGCATTTATTTCGAGTAATGCTTATTCCCCCCCGCACTCGAACTTTGCACGTTAAAGCATGCTCTCTTTTTGCATTTTCGCATTTTTTGATTTTTTTATTAAAAAAAAAAAAATAGGCAAAAAATTTATGTAGTTTCGCGTTTATAAATGTGAAGGGAAGTCCCGCAAGCTTATCTTTCCTATTATCGATATCTGGCGAGGAACCAATATGGCAACCGGCCTTCTGCGCGCAAACCCTCTGGAGGCATTACATAATTTTTCCTGACTTCGTTCTGTCGCATATATATAGATATATATATATGTATATAGGCAAACATATTCGTAAGAAATACGTTCCGAGATATCCTAAGAAAGTTTCCAACCCCATCATACGTGCCATTATCGCGCCTTTTCCCATAAATAAGAAAAACTGCGCTACGTCCCATATCTCCTCCAAGTTCCATGCATCACTTTGCGGAGACTTTGCTATTTCGGATGTGCAATGTTTATAAGGGAAATTGAAGTACAGTGTAAAAAAAAAATTCATATGAAATTTAATGTAGCGGACTGGAAGTTCTTAAATTATAAAACAGGTATATTAAATGTACAATTTCATGTACAGTTGTAATGACAAATTAATGTTCGGTGTATTGAAAAGATTGGACATACTTTCTTTTTGATAAGTTGCTTTAATTGTTATAATTTAGTTCAATTCCGATGAAAAAGTATATTAATTTTTCATCGCGAATGTACCACATTTTGCATAAAAACTTCCAGTCCGGTACAATTTACAATTTTTTTTTTTTCCGTGTAATAAAATTGAAAATGTTTTTATTTTCTATTTTATTTCGACAGTCGACGGTGAGCTTTGGAGCGGTTTCGAAACAGTAATCGACAAAAAAAATATTTTTTTTTATCTTTCGTGTTTTTTCATTTTTCTCCAAAAGCCGCACATTGGTAATCGTTAGGAAACTATTTTTTATCCCTTTTTCATTGCGAATGAACTATTCGTAAATCATACATTTTGTTATATATTTTCATTTCATTTTTCTAGTTTTCTTGTCAAAAACGATACGAGTCCCATTCAAACATTTCAGAATTGAAAAAATTCGGCAAAAATGCTGATAAAGTTAAAACCCAGCATTTCGATTTTAAAAAATCGGAGCACAAATGGGCAGAAATTTATGAAAAATCTGATTCAGTTAAAAAAAAGAAGAAGACGAAGGTTCTTGCGAAGAATTTTCGACAACTAGAATGTGCTTACTTTTGTTGTCTTGAAATACAGCATTTAGGTAAAAAAAAGATTAAGGGGGATGTTTTTTGCGTACAATTTTCGGCATCTAGAATTTTCTTGCTTCTGTTGTCTTCAAATACAGCATTTCGGTAAAAAAAAGATGATGGGGGAGGTTTTTTGCAAAGAATGCTTTTATTGTCTTCAAATACAGCATTTAGGTAAAAAAAAAAGATTAAGCAGGAGATTTTTTGCAAAGAATTTTTGGCCAATAGAATTTGTTTGCTTCTGTTGTCTTCAAATACAGCATTTCGTTTAAAAAAAAATATGATGGGGGAGGTTTTTGCAAAGAATGTTCGGAAACTAGAATTTCCTTCCTTTTGTTGTCTACAAATACAGCATTTAGGTAAAAAAAAGATGAAGGGGGAGGTTTTTTGCGAAGAATTTTCGGAAACTAGAATTTGATTGCCTCTGTTGGAGCCCAATGTGTCTTCATCCCGTTGATTCGTTCGAGGGACGTAGGAGAGGGACAATGGGGGCGCGCACCCCCGCGAAATCGTTCTGGGGCGCTCGGTAATAGCCAAGATGGCGTCTCGCACCCTTATCACCCGTTGAGTCGACGCCGGGAGGGCAGGGGTGGGGCAGGGGGCGAGGAAGAAGAGAAACACGGAGGAGCCGGTGAGAAGAAGGGATGAAAATGTTTTGCTACCCCTCGGACGGCGTTACACAAGCCAATTGGATTGGAGCCGGTCCAAATACGGCTTCTCTCGTCAGCGATATCATCGTGCTTCTCCGGGATATCCCCGCGCTGCCCGGCTTTTTCCTTCCGTCCCTTCTCCGCATCGCGCACTCACGATTCGTCCGATAATTTCCTAGCATGGATTTAGATGGAGATTCGCCGCCGTTACACATGAATTTATGTAAGAGTCTCGTATCAGCTGTTGATCATGGAAAATTTGCAGATTTATCTATATTGTTCGAAAAGAGTATTTTGTTTTAGTTATAGATTTACCGAATAGATAGATATAGATATTTTTACAATTTTGGAAATCTGGCCCACCAATTATGACTATAATAGCGTGATTTTGCGCCTATTAGGTTTGGGTCATTAATTTAAGGTTTAAAGTCGTAGATTTATCTATATTATTCGAAAAGAGTTTTTTTTTTTAGGTATAGATTTACAGAATAGATAGATATAGATATTTTTACAATTTTAGAAATCTGGTCCACCAATTATGACTATAATAGCGTGATTTTGCGCCGATTAGGTTTGGGTCATTAATTTAAGGTTTAAAGTCGTAGATTTATCTATATTATTCGAAAAGAGTTTTTTTTTAGGTATAGATTTACAGAATAGATAGATATAGATATTTTTACAATTTTGGAAATCTGGTCCACCAATTATGACTATAATAGCGTGAATTTGCGCCTATTAGGTTTGGGTAATTAATTTAAGGTTTGAAGTCGCAGATTTTTTTATATTGTCGAAAAGAGTATTTTTTTTAAGTATAGATTTACAGAATAGATAGATATAGATATTTTTACAATTTTGGAAATCTAGTCCACCAATTATGACTGTAATAGCGTGATTTTGCACCTATTAGGTTTGGGTAATTAATTTAAGGTTTGAAGTCGCAGATTTTTTTATATTGTCGAAAAGAGTCTTTTTTTTAGTTATAGATTTACAGAATAGATATATATATAGATATTTTTGTAATTTTGGAAATCGGAGTGCGAAATTTCGTAAAAATAATTTTGTTAAATACGTGTCAAACGAGGTTGGCACTTATTTAAATATACGAAGCTGTCCTTTTACTTTCGACTTTAATTGTTTGCATCGTCAAAGTTAAATAAATGTTATAGAGCTTAAAGCACACTGTACACTATTTGCACATGTATTGTTTCTTGAAAAAACTTGTTTTGGCTTAAAAAATGCTCCCTGATTGGCTGCTGTACGAGCCTGAAGCTGGAGTCGTTTGATGACCAATTTCATTCGAATAAACCGGACCACGTGTTAAAGTTGTTATATTAACAGTTTTTCTTAGAAAACAAAATTTTATCGGGCTGAAGGACTTGGGTTGATGGCCCGTTGGCGATAGAAATTCAAAAACATACTGTTTATAATATCCTATATGTACCGATATTCGCACCATGCAAAACATTGTCAATAAACACAATTACTGCAACTAAAATTTAATCTATAAACGTCAAAAAATAAAAAATCAAATACCAAGATTTAGGGATTCGCTCGATTTCTGCTAGTTGATGTAAAGAAGGGCTTAACCCACGTAGACAGATAGATACATAAATTAGTTTATTCCGTATGTACGTATGTATGTGTGTATGTTACAATAAATAAATAAATAAATGGAGGGTTTTAGTTTGACACCTTTTTCCCGCTGATTGAGACTCGACCCTCGTGTCGAGATACAGGAAAGAAAGAGATTTTGCGCTTCGGGGATGATGCGATGGGGAGGAGGTGACAGCGGGACAAGCCGTTTAGAGGCGTTTTTGCTAAACTGCGAGCGACCAAAAATGCCAAAATATATTTCTAAAAATTCTGAAAAATGCCAAAATATATTTCTAAAAATTCTGAAAAATGCCAAAACATGTTTCTAAAAATTCTGAAAAATGCCAAAAGATATTTCTAAAAATCTGAAGGTTGGAAAAATATTTTGAAAAATATCTGAAGGGTGCGGAAAAATATTTTGAAAAAATGGAAAGGTGGCAAAGAAATGTTTGTAAAGAAGGGCTTAACCCACGTAGGTAGATAGATACATAAATTAGTTTATTCCGTATGTATGTATGTATGTATGTTACAATAAATAAATAAATAAATGGAAGGTTTTAGTTTGACACCTTTTTGGCGCTGATTGAGGCTCGACCTTCGTGTCGAGATAGAGGAAAGAAAGAGATTTTGCGCTTCGGGGATGATGCGATGGGGAGGAGGTGACAGCGGGACAAGCCGTTTAGAGGCGCTTTTGCTAAGCTGCGAGCGACCCAGTCAAAATATTGTGTCAAGGACGCGTGTAGCGAGAGGTACCGGATAGCCATTGTCGGGCTCTTTGGCTACTCGGAAACTCACGAAGTCAACCCCCTGGCGCGGCAACGTCGACCCTGGGACCTGCGTGACCCACAATTTCCTCGGGTCCGGGGAACGGGCAGCCTCGTCCTCGGCCCACTTAATTTTTACGTTCCCAAACTCGCGTACACCTATCATCTGTATTTCTGCCCTCATACCGGATGTTTCGGGATTTGCATCGAAAAAAATGCTCGATTCGTATTCTCGGTTGAAAACTGAAGACATTTTTCCTCTGGCAAAACTTCGTACGATGCGTAGTTTCCGAGTTACGAGCAGTTGAAGCCGTCGGCCAATCAGGCGTCGCTACTTGGTGCATGTTTTGCGCACCTCCCATTGGCTGAGCGCTTCAACTGCCAGTAACTCGAAAACCATTCGCTGTACAAACTTTTGCCAAAGAGAAAAGTTGTTTAGTTTCGCATGGAGAACAAGCCTGGCCCAGTTTCGTGTCCCAACTTTGGGACGCATTGGGACACCGCTCCATATCCGTTATTTATACACTGAAAAAATTGCGATTTCTGCCGTTCGCTGTAAAAAAAATCATATCTGCGAAACGTGTCTTCGAATTTCAGGCATGGGCTGAATGAGTGTGACGATGATGAAGGTCGAATCTGGCAGCGGGGAAAGGGCTCGTAAAATTTGAAAGGTGAACGCGCAGAAGTTTCGGAGGCTGGGAAATGAGTACGCACAGAGGAGAGAATTTATGTCCCAATAAAACTTTCCTCGAGAGAGAGTGATGAGAGAAAAACAGCAAGACTTCCGTTGACCGCCGCTGTTTCTGCGCTCCAGCCCGGCCAGCTTGGAGTGAAGAAATATAGAAAAAAAAGAAGATGAAGAGAGTCCTTAGGAGGACAGTGGGCCACGCTTCGAACTCCCGGCGAAGGTCAAGGCCGTCTGGCAAACGACGGCAAAACGACAGGGTGTCGTTCACCGTCGGTGAAAGATAAATAAACGAGGGTATGAGAATGCCAGAGAAAAGCTGAGAGGGGCGAGATGAGTGAACGAAACGGAACAGAAGTAGAGTGGCGCGTGCCGTCCGGTCCACGGGAGGGCCTCGCTGCTCAATATTTTCAAAATATTTACTGGAAACGGGACGGTGGGGGGGATCGGCGAACTACGGGAGGTTCTATTTCGTCGCCTCGGACATGGAAGATGTTTCGTTCGACGATTGTTCAAGGTGCACTATCTGAGTCAATGGAAACAAGGGTGTACAAATTACAAAAAAAACAGCTGAAGATTGCAAATGGTATTTTCAAAAAATTCTGAAAAATGCCAAAATATATTTCTAAAAATTCTGAAAAATGCCAAAATATATTTCTCAGAATTCTGAAAAATGTCAAAATATATTTCTAAAAATTCTGAAAAATGCCAAAATATATTTCTAAAAATTCTGAAAAATGCCAAAATATATTTTTAAAAATTCTGAAAAATGCCAAAATATATTTCTAAAAATTCTGAAAAATGCCAAAATATATTTCTAAAAATTCTGAAAAATGCCAAAATATATTTCTAATTTTGAAAAATGGAAAGGTGGGAAAGAAATGTTTGTACGGGATAGTAGCAAACAGTTCGGATTTAGTACTTAGTACTGGAAACGACACTCGATTTAGCTGCGTACTTTGAAACGGCGTGAGAAGATGAAGATTGTAAAATTTGCAGTAGCCAAGCCAAAAGGCACTACCGTTGGTGTATTTCAAAGAGGAATATATATACCGTCTGTTGCGACTCGGAAAATGTTATTGGCCCGTAAATTATTCTCTCGTCAAACTCGTCGAGCCAGAGACACTTTCGATTTTAGGGCTTCCGGCATTGGGTCACCAGAGTCACTGCCTTGGCCTTCATCCCCTTTCTTCTTTCTTACTCTCGAATCCACTTTCACTCCTTGCGTAATTTTTTTCTACCGAAATAGTCAAGTAAACTGAAAGATGTTATTATTTTTATCACATAAATATTTTCAAGAGATTTTCATGAACAATTTCCGTGATTTATTTAAACCAAAAAAGTACGATAATTTTTGTTTAAATAAATCGCTTGCGACTTGGACGAATGTTAATAAACGTTTGTCGGTCGAAAAATAAAAATTTTGTTTGAAAATTGATTAACGGAAGCTTTTTTACATAAACCGTTTCTGAAATTTCAAGCATCAAGCAATTTTAAAGGAACATTTTTTTTTAATTCACATTTTTGCAAATTTCAGACACAAGATTTGTAATTTTAATATCTGGTATTTCCATTTTACAAACAAAATAACTTTAATGTTCAATTAACGTAAATAATGTAAGCAAAATTCAATTAAGTACATTAAATTTACTATTTATTTTTACAGTGTACATGCACCTAAATAAATACAACATTATATATACAAAAATAACAATTCATAAAAAGCGACACTGTGAAGCCAGAAAGGTTCGAAAAATTGCTTCTTCAATTTCAAACTGAAGCCGTTTATTAAATTTCGCATATTTAAAAAATTTAATTTAGATACATCTACAAATTATACTCATCAGTAACAAGTATAATTTTTAACGTTTCGTTTCCGACGAATACAACAGGCGTTAAACTGCACTCCATCAATCAACGTCAAGACGATTCTCTCAACAAAAACTGATATTATTTATTTAATTTTTTTCAATTAACATTTTACATCCCATTAAAATTTGAAAAAAATCGCTTGAATAGTTCTTTTTTCCAGAAAAAAAATGCCGAAATTCAAAACTTCACTTTATTTTTAGAGCAGATTTGAAATTAACAATGTCCAAATGCGACGAAAATTGTGTACGAGGATTCGTCGAGGGAAAGGGTTGAAACTTTTGGGGTCAGTCTTTCCCCGAAAAGGAATTAGCGCGGCTGGCATTGTCTCGGCGAGAGATAATGTTTCGTGTCCGGTATACAGAAACGAGAGGCATTGGGTCACTGTGGCTCTAAATCATATCGATGAAACATAATAGCTGAATTTCAACATAGCTGAATTTGCATATTAAACTGCCATTTCCATCGCCGTTTCTCTTCACCATGGTTTACCGAAGTTCGCAAATTTGATACGCACTTTTAATAATTGGGCACGCGGTTCGGTACAATTTTGAACAGATGTTCGATTCCTTGGGTTGGAAGAAGAATTGTCGATTCGTGGAAAAATATTTATTCGACGAAAACATTTATTTTTCTTGGTAAGAAAAAAAAATACAAAACCAAAAGCTTTAAATTGTGCTATAGGCGAACGCAATCATTTTTACTTGTACCCGAAATGCAATGTCCAATTTGGAAAGGGAAAACACCCTTGCCCGTGAATAAATATTCATTCGATGAAAACATTTATTTTTCTTCGCAAAAAAAAGAGGGAAATAAAGTACAATCAGCACATTTACATCTCTACCACTCTCAACTCTACCATATTAGAACTCTACGAAAATCTCTATCACTGCAGGAAAAAACGATTTGAATTAAAATAAAACTCTACGGGAATTTAAATAAAACTCTACCGGAATTTAAATAAAAGTCGACCTGGAATTTAAATAAAACTCTACCAGAATTTAAATAAAACTCTACCGGAATTTTATTTCAATTCCAGTCGAGTTTTTTTCTTCAGTGGTAGAGATTTTGGTAGAATTCTAATACGGTGGAGACGTTATCTGATAAAGTTGTGAGTGGTAGAGATTTTCAACATAAGTGTTTTTACTCATACTCGAGATCAAAAGTAGTATGTCGAAATAGAAAACACCTTTGCCCGTCGAAAAATATTTATTCGACTGAAACATTAATTTTTCTTCGCAAAAAAAAAGAAAAAGATAGTGCAATAGGTGACAATTGTTTTTACTCGTGCTCGAAATTCAAGGTCCAATATCGAAATAAAAAACACTCTTGACCCTTTCAGTCATGAGTATGATTCGTAGCTGCAAATCCACGAAGCTAATAAATTCAACTATCGAATAAATAAATAAATAAAAAAAGTAGAAAATTGAAATTTTCACATCGCTTTCTCATAAAAGTTGAAAATTGCAATTTTCATATCTCTTTTTTTTGTCGCGAAGCCTCTTCTATGAGGAAATTGGTAAAATTTGTGTTATTTTTTTTCTCCGACTGAGCAACTCTGCCGGGCGCATTTTCAAGGTTTCAAGGATAATATAGCAGTGAGAGAACAAGTCGCATGGTTACCGTGGAGGCTACCGTTCCGAAATTTCGTCCAATGATTTACGAGGATAATCGACGTCAGCGAGAAAGCAAACGGAAGATGGAGGGACATGAAGATGAAGATGAAGATGAGGAAGATGAGGAAGAAGAAGAAGAAGAAGACGAAGAGGGAGGATGAAGGAGGCGACGAGTCATATTTATACACAAAGCATAAGGTAGCACCATAAAATAATAAACCAGACTATTAGGGTTGCAGCTTTCTTCCTCCTTTCCCGAACAAGTTGCCAAAAGATGAAGAAGAGGAAGAAGACGACGAAGAAGAAACGCTCGAGGTTCCTTTTCCTAGGCCCACAGAAACGGCTACCTCTTAACGTTATTTATAACGGGTGGAACTAATTCGCCGCTGCTTCCTTAAATACACCATATATACCGTAACCCCCCACCCCCCCTTCCCTCCCCGGAAAATTATTTCGTCCTTCTCATTCCGATTATTAACTTGCTAACGTTAAACTTTTCAACGCCGTCGACGTGTTAAGAACAACTTTGAAAATAATATTGAAAATAATATTATAAATGATATTATAAATGATATTATAAATGATATTATAAATGATATTACAAATGATATAAATGATATTATGAATGATAGTATAAATTATATTATAAATTTTATTATAAATTATATTTTGGAAAATTGTGGAGTTGTTTGTTTGTTTGTTTGTTTGTTGGTTTCGATCTTCCCCCCCCCCTAGTTAAACCCCCTTTTTCGCGAAGATTAGAGAGTTCTTATTGTAGCGGATATAAAAGCAAACTTAATTTACAAAATCCATACAAGCACGCGAGCCAACATAATTTATTTATTTAGTTTACGGGATAAACCCTTTTACTTACATGCATCAATAAAAAATAAATCCGTGAATAGTGGAAGTGTTTGACAATTAGAATAATATCACCGGATCGCATCTTCACATAAAACTAGATAAAATATAATTCATCATTTCAATGAAACATTCTTAATCAACACACCGATTATTTGTCTTTGGTAGCCAGATTATTCATAATCGCTAGTAAATATTGTTATAAATAATATCGTAAATATTATTATAAATAATATTATATTAAATTTTTTATATTACTTGCTGCGCGTGCTTTCCTGTAAAATGTTAAACCGGGATAGAAAAGTGTGATTCGTGTCAAACGAGAAAAACTTAAACGCGCATAGCAATTTTGTGATTTGAAGTTAGCGCGGGCGACGATTAGCGTGACTTACGAGTAATCCGAGCGTAAAAGGTAAACGACAGGGAAACACCGTTCGCCGTTTACAAACCCCTTAACTTGAAATGCCTTGAAGTCCAATAGAAGTGCGGTGGAAAAAAGAGTGTCGAAGGGTGGAGGAAGAAAGCAGAGAAGAAATAGGGGGCGAGGTCTCCTCACGGGTCGAACCGTTATACGATAGATAGAGAACGCAACTTAATTCCATCAGGCTGCGAAACCTGATTCATTATCCAATATCGGGCCTCGTAAATCCACGAACGTACGACGTAAATTATCGTGTCGTGTGTCTTATATCGCAACAAGCTTCACTTTTTTTATTTTACTTATTTTTACTTTGGCAATTCGACGGCAAGACGCAATAAAAGAAGGAAATAAGAGAAGAAGAAAGGAAGGGAAAAAAATAAGAAGGTTTGTCTCATCGACAATTTAATGATTGCGTAATACGTAAAAACTAAAAATAAGGGAACGTGTGGATTCATAGTTAGCAGTTAAGGGGATGCTGGACTCGTTTTTCACTCCCTATTTACCTTCTTTACCGACGAAACTAAACGATTTCTTAGTTTCAATTCAGAATTGTTAATAAAGTGTAAAAAATTTAGTAAATTTAATGTACCGTATTGGAAGTGTTTATGCAAAAACTGGTACATTAAATTTAATGTACAATTGTCATGAAAAATTAATATACTTTTTCATTTAAATTAAAGTAAATTATTAAAAATTACGAATTTAAAATGTTTTTAATATACTGAAGATTATTTTTTCATCGCAATCGTAAATAAAATTCAATATACCAGTTTTTGCATAACAACTCCCAGCCCGGTACATTAAATTTCGTACGAATTTTTTTTACAGTGTATGCTACACATATGCTTCAAATCGTGCAGGACTATAATGTTGACATAAACGCTTCGGCGTACGGTCGAATTTTCATAAAAAATGTACAAGGAATGTAGAAAATTGAATATTACAGTTTGCGAAAAAGCATGAACGTACATAGTAAAAAATAATTTTGTAAAATCGAAATGCGAAATTGCGTAATAATATACAAGGCTGCTCCGTCCCTAGTATAAATATTTTTTAATGTTTTGGACACGATTCTTAAGACGCCACTAATAACAGCACTTACCTTAAGAAATTAAAAACGGATCCAACATGGTTGTTTAAAAATGGCTAAGAATTTAAAACCGGGTCCAGCATGCTGGATCCAATTTCCAAACCTGTTTGGACATGGTTTGAGCCATACATTCGAACTACAAAAACAAAACCTCGATGTTCCATATCAAGAAATTATTTAAAATAATTGAAAACTGAGCGAAAAAAGGTTGGACACCCTACGCCCCACCGTGACGCAAAGTGTTAAAGGGTACAAAATCCGTCGGTGTCTAAAAATTAATCTGAATCTGTAGCGTCAAAAGTGTCTCTCGACCTTCCGGAAGGTCCGTAATAACATACAACGCTGCTCCGTCCCTAGTTGCATAAATATTCTGTAATGTTTCGGACACAAATCTTAACCCGCCACTAATAGCAGCATTTACCTTACGAAGTTAAAATCGGATCCAACATGGTTGTTTAAAAATGGTTAAGAATTTAGAACCGGGTCCAGCATGCTGGAACTGTTTGAGCCATACATTTGAACTACAAAAACAAAACCTCGATGTTCCATATCAAGAAATTATTTAAAACAATTGAAAACTGAGCGAAAAAAGGTTGGACACCCTACGCCCCACCGTGACGCAAAGTGTTAAAGGGTACAAAATCCGTCGGTGTCTAAAAATTAATCTGATAATATACAACGCTTCTCCGTCCTCGTGGGGTCTACCGCACCGGCCATCGGGGTAAACCGCTTCCACGTTTGACCTTCCGCCATGTTTTCATCCGCTAACGCTCTCCCGCAATACACGAGGAAGCTGAGAGGCCCGTGAAGCAAACAACGGCTCGCACCGTCTCCTCCCCAACGGCATCGCAATGCTGCACCAATGATTCTTCCCATCTCCAAAAAAAATTTTCACCGTAACATCGGTTCAGCAGCCACCAAAAATCCTATCCAAACGCCAATCCTCGCTCTCCGTCGCTCGTCGTAAATTCAAAATACCTCTCGTCTCGTCCTCCTTCCACCCACGCCCTACGCCTCAAAATTTTCAACCGTCTCAAGGGTTTATGTGTTTATGTATTTATTTCGCCTTCGGAAGTTTATGGCCGAGCGGCAAGAGCCACGACACGGATAATCGGCCCTCAGGACCGAAGCGTTCCACTCAACTTTTCAAAATATTTTTTTCTGATAAAATTTTTTGAAAATTGTGGCCAAAAAATTGGGAAAATTTACCGATTTTTTTTTCCCACATGAAAATTAGGGGATTAAATTTTTTTGTTAATTTTTGGGTTTTGAAGAGGTGAGTTTTCATCGCCTTTTGGGCTTGAGAGAGTTTTGGTGAGTTTGGGACGGGTTCCTTGGTGGGGACGAATACGGCACTGTTGCGGGACGGAGTTTGGCAAACGGGAGTGGAAAAATCGTTTCGGGAGCTTCCCGGCCGCTGGCTTCGAAATCCCGCACAAAAGCCGAGCTGTAAATCTCCTGATGGTTTTATTTTGGTTTATTGTGCAGCTCTCCCGGGCCGGTTTTCACGTGCAACGCGTCGTCGCCGTAACATCGGCGAGCAAGACGCGACTGAGATGCGAGGAAGCTCGAAGCGTAAAAAATAAGAGAGAACAAAAAATTTTGAGTGTTAGCTTAGGAAGACGAAGCGACGAGTCAATGATTCCGCGTAAATGTCGCCAGGCTTTTTAGCGGCGGAGCAATTCCGTCGAACGGTAGAGAAAAAAAGAGCCGGTTTTTGGACGGTAAAAAAATGGTAAAATGTCGACGAGGCGTAGCGGAAGTTGACGTAATTTTTATGGTCCTCGGTTCAGCGGAGACTTTTCGGATTTCACGACATTTTGGCGGTCTCCGAAAACTTCGACCTCTATTTTTTATAGGAATTAATTTTGTCGAATTAAATTTGTGTAAATTTTAGTTGACGAGTAAAAAAATGGTAAAATGAGGCCGAGGCGTAGCGGAAGTTAACGTAATTTGTATGATCCTCATTTCAATGGATCTCGGATTTCACGAAATGTTCGCGGTCTCCGAAAACTTCGACGTCTATTTTTTGCTTGAATTTTGACGACTTAAATTTGTGTAAATTTTAGTCGACCAGTAAAAAAAAATGGTAAAAAGAGGCTGAGGCGTACCGGAAGTTAACGTAATTTTTATGATCCTCATTTCAGTGGATCTTGGATTTCTCGAAATTTTCGCGGTCTCCGAAAACTTCGACCTCTATTTTTTATAGGAATTAATTTTGTCGACTTAAATTTGTCTAAATTTTAATCGACGAGTAAAAAAATGGTAAAAAGAGGCCGAGGCGTAGCGGAAATTAACGTAATTTTTATGGTCCTCATTTCAGCGGAAACTCCTTGGATTTCACGAAATTTTCGCGGTCTCCGAAAACTTCGACGTCTATTTTTTATAGGAATTAATTTTGTCATCTTAAATTTGTGTAAATTTTAGTTGACGAGTGAAAAAATGGTAAAATGCGGCCAAGGCGTAGCGGAAGTTAACGTAATTTTTATGGTCCTCATTTCAGTGGAGACTTTTCGAATTCCACGAAATTTTCGCGGTCTCCGAAAACTTCGACCTCTATTTTTTACAGAAATTAATTTTGTCGACTTAAATCTGTGTAAATTTTAGTCGACGCGTAGCGGAAGTTAAAGTAATTTTTATGGTTCTCGTTCCTGCGGAGAATCCTTGGATTTCGACTCTCTTTTTTACAGGAATAAATTTTGTCGACTTAAATTTGTGTAAATTTCATAAAAAAATAAAAACCAATTTTTATCAAAGTTTTCGACGTTTTGGATCTTTCTCTCGAAAAATAATGTGGACCCTTATTTTTCACTCTCCGGTAGTGACCAAAGCAGCTACGGAGAGGTAAACGGCTAAGCGGGGCAAAATGGACCATTTTTACCATTTTTTTCTCGCTTGGCCTTAAAAAGGTAAGTTTCATCTCTAATCAAGGATGTGGACCGTCTTGCCCCGCTTCCTCCATGAGAATACGAAAAAAAAGACGTAGATCAGCAGAAAAAATGTTTTCGATTATTCCATACTTTATTTTTCATTTTTGAACGATAACGATGTTTGCCTCCTGGTCGTCAAAGAAATTTCCACCTAGCTCGAACCACCCCTTTTTTCACATGGCGAATCGTAAAACTCCGAAGTTCGAGCCAACAAACCCCCAAAAAAAAATTGTCGAAAAAATGGGCCAAGAAGGGTTGAAATTCGGATTTCCAAGCGCGAGTTCCTCGAAGGACGAAGGATTTTTTTCTGGGTCAGAAGTGGCCGAGAAACGGTTTATAAAAACGGTGTAAAAAAAACTGTTCAAAGAGCGGAACTCCGAAAAAAAAGCGGGGCAAAAAGCGGGGCAGGCTGGTCAAGCTTGGATTTTTTTTTCCGCCGTTCGTTTGTGGCCAGAAGATGTCCAGAAGAAAAAAAAGGGTTAAGCCGGCAATGAAAAAAAAAACGATGGTCCTTTTCGGCGACGAGCAAAAGGGTTGACTCTCTCCGAGGCCGACGCGTTAACGTGTTGGCTCTGAGGATCGTAAAGTCTTCCGAGGTCTCTATACAAAGTTACTAACGAAATATTTCGCTACTATACGGTCGTGTTACAACAGTGCATGGTTATACAGTATTTGGCTTGTGTACCCGACACCACCGCGACGGCGAGGTGTTGTTTACGACCGCTCATCGGGTAGCTACTATAATGCCCACATCTGCGATATTCTGAGTACACACTGAGCCGCCAGAACCGCGCGGGCTTCGACGAATAATTCGCTGTATGATTATCTTCTAATAATAGTTGTTGAATTCTACATTATGATTGACTCTACATTATGATTGACTTCTGTATGAAAATTCATTTCTGTACGATAATTGACTTCTGTATGATAATTGACTTCTGTATAATAATTGACTTCCGTAAAATAATTGACTTCTAATAATAGTTGTTGAATTCTACATTATGATTGACTTCTGTATGATAATTGACTTCTGTATAATAATTGACTTCTAATAATAGTTGTTGAATTCTACATTATGATTGACTTCTGTACGATAATTGACTTCTGTATGATAATTGACTTCTGCATGATAATTGACTTCTGTATGATAATTGACTTCTGTATGATAATTGACTTCTGTATAATAATTGACTTCTGTATAATAATTGACTTTTGTATAATAATTGAATTCTGTATAAAAACTGACTTCTGTATAATAATTGAATTTTGTATAATAATTGACTTCTGTATAATAATTTACATCTTTATAATAAATGACTTTTTCATAATAAGCGACATCCGCATTGTAATTGAATAATTCGAATAACGAAACGATCGATTAATTGATAGTTGGAATATTTATTGCCTCGATCTATAAGATTGTGAGAAAAAGCCGAAAATTCTCGGTAGGATCCGAACAGTTGTGGCGAAATACCCGGGGATGAGTTTACACGGGAGCGAGAAGGAAGCCGGCGGAAGAAGTAGAAGCAAAGCGGTAGGAAGGTATCGAAGACAATGGTGGTTGTTGTCGCGACGCATACCCAGGGGGTCCCGGCACTTTGCCGAGGCCCGGGATGGCTTTTGCAACCCCCGGGGCGAAAAACTACATAATCCTGAGGACAAAACGCCCCTCCACGCTTTCACTGCTAACGCGAAGGCGGAGAAGCACCAACAGCGAACAGTTGCCGTACACAAGCCACCCCCTAAGAGTTCTTCATTCTTCGAGTTTTGACTTTTCAATTAGCCACAGACTCGCCTTCACCCAAATATTGAGCCTCGCACAGATTCGTCGCGGTTCAAGCCCACCCTCGCGTACCGCTTTCGCACGCTTCTCTACGCTCCTTTCGGAGCTTCGTCGCTATTTGCAATCTGCAAATTACCCGTTAGGACACACTTCGAAATTGTAAACGACAATTTTTCATTTTTTTTTTCTTGTTTCCTGGTGTTTCCGAATCGAATATTAAGGAGGGAGTCTCGATGCGCGCTGACTTCGCATAAGTTCGACAACGATAAGAGAAAATTGCAAGTACTTCTTGATGGTATAAAAA
>JAPYZC010009472.1:0-12879 GCA_030522665.1 Ichneumoninae sp. A BG-2022a
CGGGAATGGACTAATACTGTACAATGTTTGGTATTAAATTTGGCGAAAATTAATCTAATCGTTTAAGTTTTATGAGATTTTGAAATTTTTTGTTTTTTTCGCAAAGTTGTATTTTTTGTCCGACACGAGTTTATGTATCAAGTGTCGCTCTAGGAGAAAAATAATTCGGAGACTCGTCATCGGTGGGGGAAAAATACATTAGACGTGGCCACAAAACGGTGAATATTGGATAATTGAACTTAATAATTTTTTTAAACATCTTTTTCCAAAACCCTGTATTTTCATGAATTGAAGTAGGTGCACGAATCTAACAAAGCGAAGACATTGGTGTATTTTTTCGCACAGAACTTGAATCGGCCAGTCGTTTCGCATAAAAGGCAAACACGACGTCGACGTTAAAACAAGTTGAAAATTGAAATTTTCATGGGGCTTTTTCATGAAGGCTGCAAATTGAAATTTTTATATGGCCTTCTCATAATGTTCCTTTATTTGCGAAGCTTCCTCTATGAAGAAGCCAACAATACAGAAAATGCTTCCTCATAGAAGATGCTTCGCAAATAAAAGAACATTATGAGAAGGCCATATAAAAATTTCAATTTGCAGCTTTTTGTGTGTATGTGCGTGTGTTTATATGAATCAGACGCGAAAAACTCAAACGGATATCACTCGAGAATACCGCGAGCGACTAAGCTGAAATTTCACACACCATATGTACAGCTTATAGTCAATGTTCCTTCAAAATCTAATTGAAAATGTGCAGTTGCTTTTTTTCTACGTGGTATTTAATTTCTTCAAAAATTTCGGTTTGCGGTGTACCTCTTAAAATTTGTTTAGCTCTTTTTCTAGCAAGGTGTTGTACACAGATAGTACACAGTTGACACGTATACACAAGAGAATATTATCGTGCAATTTAAATTTTGAAAAACATATTAAATTTTGTGAGGTTATCGAAACGCTTAAATTTTATGTCATTTTGAATTTTTTTAACTTCACAAGAAATTAGTTGTTTACATAGAACGAAGTTTTCGTATTAATTATTCATGTATGTATAAAATAATTGGTAGACTCGTACGCAGCATGAAAAAATACATTTAATATAGTTCCGGGACGATGACCAAGGAAAAAAAATTATCGGCCATTCTTATAGCCAATATTGCAAAAACGCGTGATTTTGTGTATTTTTCAAGCAGCGATTGTTTCCCGATGGTGTCGCAAAAAATCTCGGGTGCATATTGTGTGCTACGGCAAGAAATACAAAAGATGATGGATATAACAAAAATGTTGATAAAGCGGTATTATTTGGATTTCTTTGGTAAAAATCAATAGTTGCAAAGAAAAATTCCGAAGGGCATAATTCCATGTATTTTTCCATTCCGAGCACAGATCCATGATCGTGAATACTCAAAAGCATATTTCAAATAAATAATATAGTAAACAAATAAAAATAGATTTTTTTAAAGTAAAAATAGAAATTTTCATATCGCTTCCTGATGATTTATCTTTATTAGCAAAACTTTCTTGAGTAAAAATCGAAAGTTTCAAACAGCGTTCCGAAGCACATAATTCCATGTATTTTCTTACGCTGAAATTGAATCGGATAGCCGTTTTGCCAAAAAGTCAAGCACGACGTTGACGTTGAAAAACGTTGAACATTGAAGTTTTCATATCACTTCCTCATAATATACCTTTATTCGCAAAGCTCCCTCTATGAGGCAGCCAACAACACGAAATGTTTTCTCATAGATAGAAGCTTTGCGAATAAAGGAATATTATGAGGAAGCGATATGAAAATGTCAATTTTCAACTTTTTGAAAATCAACAAACCGTATTCTTTAAACGAAATTTTTTATTAATTAACGAGAAACTGTATCGTAAAACTAACAGAGCAACAAATCCTGGACATTTGTGAACGAGAAATGTCTATTGAATACGCAAGCCAGTAAAAAAAAATTTCGTAAAATCGGAAGACAAAGTTTCGTAAAAATAAATATGTTAAATAAGTGACAAACTCGTTTGTTCAGGTTTGAATATTGCAAACCTACCCTTTTATTTCCCGAGTAATTAACAATTTTAGTTTGTACTTTTATTTGTAAGACTAGAACCGGACGTTGCGAACGGAAAATTTACAAACAAAAAACGGTGAACATTTGTGGCCAATAAGTTTTCGTAAAAAGTAAAAAAATTGTTTACTGTGTACAGCCGATAACGGTGAGAGATAAATTGTAAATGCGAGCTTCGACGCATTCGCTGATTCTCAGACACTCGTATTTCATTCCCGACAAACAAATGGTGCAACAAAATGAAAATTAACGTAAGAGATAGAAGAGACGCCGCCTTGGGGCTCGAAAACTTTCCCTGGATCGACATCGTCGCCGAAGATCGAACGGGAGTCGATTACGAACTTCCGACCAGTCAGTATCTTATTTTCCCCGCTCGATGCATTCGATTAATCTGTGATACATTATTATCCCCGCAGTCCGAGTTCCGAGGCCGTTGCGGATGACGGTGGAGCCACAGCGAGAAAGACCCGAGAGGAGAACTGCGAGTCCGCTGTTGCCAAAGTGTTTCTGGCGTCGGATCCAAGAATGTATATATTAAAAAAAAAAAAAAAAAAAAAAAAAAAAAAAAAAACAATGGAATTAAAATCAAGGAGAAAATAAAAGACACCAACACCGAATTCGCGCCGTCGTTGTGCTACCGAAAACAACAGTTGGTCACAATATCACACCGAAGTTACCTGCCAACGACGGATGGCGAAAAGAGGGACTGCAACAAAGTATCTGTAATGCGGCTTATACCGTGGAATTTACGGGACGTGAATATCGCATATGACACCAAATGAAAAGTGTTCGCGATACAACGACCAAGTGCCGAACCGCCCTGTTCGCTCTCGTGAAGCGAGTGGAGAGGATCGCCATGCGCGTTACGAGCGGGACGAGACGAACCGCCGTTCGTAATGTTTGCACAGGGCATGTAGCGAGTCGACGACAAAGCGATGAACGTAGAGTCTCCGCCGGAGCCAGCTGGCAACGGCGCTTCTTGCGCACGGCCGAGTGCGTTCTTTTTTCTTCTATTCCAAACATTAATTAACATAAATCTGCATAATTTTATCGCTGACACAGTATCATCCCATCCGCGCAGAGATAACCGAGGAAGGGCACCGAGGAGACAGGAGAGCGGGGCGAAACGGACTACTTCAACAAATTTCTACGGGGACATAAAACAGTGTCATCGCCGCCCGACGAGACGGGTCCATTTTGCCCCGCTCTCCCTCGCGCTTCGCGAGAGACTCTGCCGTGACGAGGGAAAAATGAAAAATAAATACTGGCAAAATAAATAGAAGAAGTTTGAGAACAAGAGAGTAAAGAAGAAAAAAAGAAAAGCTTCCAAGGTTTCCGGGTCGAGTCGTCCATGGGCCGGTGGGATCGTAAAAGTTATTTTTAAAAAAAGCGTTCTCGCGTGTTTGGTAAGCGAACGACTTATCCGTGCCGCTTGTCATCCCCGGCTTCGGCCGCTCGCTGTGTTCTCGCTGTGCCACAAACCCGAGGTCGGTTATTGACCAGTCAATGTGACCTCCAAATTATTTCCCGGCGCTCTCGCTCTCTCTCCGCTTCGACACTTTTTCGACCGGCGAATCTCTTCGCTCGGCTTGTCTATCGAAATTTATCGTTCCCTGTGTGCCCCGAATCCGACATATTTCCCTCTCTCCGGCATTTGTCACACACAACCGTGAAAAGCTTTTACTGCAGCGACGGCGAAACCAGACGGAATAAGGAGCTCCGAGGAGAAAGAGACGAAGGCGAGAAGCGGCGCGGCGCTCTCTGTATATATAGATATACCACTACGAAGATCAGCAAACTCCAGAGGCCGACGTGCATTTCCGAGCTTCCTCGGATGATTCGCCCTTAGACGGGAATTGAGGAAACCAAGTTTACCGTTACTTTCGAGTACTCCCCCCCCCCCCCCTCATTTCTCCCCAATGGAGGTGAGAAGTGAATTTTCCATTGAAACTTAAATTTCGAGAGAATCGAATTTCGCGCGCCTAAAAGGTTCCATTAGCGTCTCCGAGTCGTGTTGTATGTCAGTAAGCCCCGTACAACGGACTCGAAAGGCCTCCGGCAAGAGCTCCTCACTTAATTACGTTGTTCTCATGAATTATACAAATAAATGCAGTTTCGTGTCGAGAATTAATAAAGGGCGGAACGAGGCCCGGATCTTTAATTTAACCCGCATCAACCGAGGCTACGCGATATGCAATTTCCGTGCATGTAACCGACGAGAAAAAAAGCGCTCCCGGAGACACAATGAGCCGCAGCGACGACATCGCCCGGTCGCCGTCTGAGCGTTGCTGCTCGTCAGGACGTCGGCAGGTGTGCAACGCGAAAAATGTCTCTATGAAAAAAGCGGTTTCTACGAGGTACAACGAAGTCTTTGTACGGAAAACCTTTGCATCATATGCAAGCTCGAGTTAAAATTAATTTCCGGTGTGCTAAATCGAGCCGCGTTTCGTGTAACCGAAGAATTTATTTCGCCTCGATTTTTCGTTATATTAAATTTTAATTTGGCGACAATTTTTAACAGCTGTATGAAACCCGCTCGGTGACGCTAATTAGAAACGCGCGCTGCGCCGATCTGCGATGGAACGGTATTTTAAAATTATTTCATCGCGACACCGAAGACTATTTATGTGTCGAGTGTCCAAAACCGACTTGGATGTTGCGACATTGTTTTTTGTTTTTTTTTTTTTTTTCATCTACGTTCGTAAAGTTTAGCAACGCTTGTTATATCGACGTGGCTCACAATGTACGCATCGCTTTCGGTCGTCATTAGGAGGGGGAGTCCTCGGGAGAGTTGGCTTTATCTCGGCTATTATTACACCCGCGTTCGGTATGCATGTGTAAACAGTCCAGAACCTTCGAGTTCCTCGGGTTTAAGCCTTCCCGAACCAATTTCTTTTTATTTTTTATTTCCGAGCCGCATCTTTATTTACGACTGACGGTTTCGGCGATTTATCCAGCGCGTTTGACTGGGGACTCGAGGTGGAAGCGTCGGGAGGCGCGAGAGCGGGGAAGTCTCTATATCCAGGCGGATATGTGCCGATGTAAATGAATTTAGCGATGCCGCGAGACTTCTCCGAGAATCCTTCTTCGGTATTCGGCCTCGTCAACGATTATAAATACATCTCGGCCAGTTTCGTTACCCGGTGGAATAGAAAACGATAACATCGCTGCACAGATTCCTTCGTAATAATTCTCCCTCTCTCTGTAAAATATATATATGAAAGGAGTTCCATACCATTTCAACCTCGGTCTAACCCTCCACATATTGGATTGCGCTCTTAATTTTTTCGTGACTGAACTAACCCAGAAAAGCACTCAGATTTTTTATTGGATTAAAATATCGTTTGTAATTATTTATGATTAAAAAAATGAACTTGCTGATCGTCACAATCTAAAAATCTGAAAAAATGGTGAAAAGTCTATATAAAAAAAATTGTAAGATTTGAGCCAAAGTGGAACGGCGTTATCTCCCGTTTTTTAAAATTCTTTTCGAAAAAAAATATAGGAAATAATCAGTCGATTATGAGATACCGTTTCACCATTTTCATATGCAACACTGCATTTTTGGGGATTTTTTCAGTTTTTTTTTGTTTTTCAACATAATACGTTTATTTAATGATTATAATAATATGTGTATTTAATCCATGTATATTTTTTCGACCATAAAAAAAAAATGTTCTTTATTATTATTTTGTCGTGCATAATCCGTTACGCAACGCAAGGACCGTCGGAGCGTGTCCGTGGTGTACGGTGGATCATCTCATCAGCCGTGCTGCGATTATTGGGCGTTGGTTAATGTACTAAATCAATTCTCCTTCGCCACCGTGGCCGGTGTCAGCGAAGGTGACGTTTATGCATCGATACAGCGGACGTCTGTCTCTGTGTGCTCTTCGACACGCAGAAACGTTAATCCCGTCGGCGCTTGCGAGAAGAGTTTTCTCTCGTCACTCGATATTCCATATCGTATCGTAGGCAACGTCCCGAACGGAGAGACTCTGTTTCACACGTGTCACTCGCTGCCGGTTCCGACGACGTTCACAGCTGTCACGTTGAGCGAGGAATCGCACGGATCTCCGGCCTTCCAACTCTTTCCGTGTTTTTTTACATATATATATATATATATATGGGCGAATATAAACATGACTCAAGGGACGAGTGAAACTGAGCTTTCCCAAGTTTTTTCATATTCCAGTTCACTGTGTCACCCAGCTTGTCGTATTTGAAAAAAAAAAAATTATAAAATAAAAAATAAGTCTCGATAGCGCGAAAAACAAAAAAAAAAGCCTAAAAAATAAAATCCAGTAACTCACCGTGTGTAGAGGATGGTGTGCGCGATTCCACTCACTTCCACCGAGTTCACGGCACCGTTGAGCCACGGAGAGAAACGATCCACTGACATCGATCACCCACGGGAACCGCTCGTATTCTCTCTTTTTTTTTTTAAGTTCCTTGAACGGCCGAAAATTCGCGAACAATTAACCAACCGAATTGTTCGACCGAACGGCGCACTCGACGTGGGTAAAAAACAGCGGTAAAAAAAAAGTCTTTTCGTTCTCCCGTCGAACGTAACACGAGAACTGTAAGGTCGTTGCACCGGTCAAGATTGATTCGTACTCGTTGCTCTATTGCATATACATATACATATATATTTATTTATATATGTGTACACACACATATATATATTTATATAAACAAGTAAATGAATTACCTAAACACTTCTTGGTCCGCACTTTGTTACCGTCGTTCGACGTTATTTGTTTTTTTTTTCCATAACAATATCCCGCGTAAATCACCCCGACGAGCGAGCACAAACACGCACACACTTCGATATAACAAAACCACTGATAATATGCGTGTACGGAGTGTCGTATTCAGTGGTAAAAAAAAAAATACGAGGCAACGAGTCGTAGAGTCGTCAACAGAGTAGCCCGTCCGTGGATGAATAACGTCCAACAATTCCAATAAGACTACCGAAGAAGCACTGAGATAAGTGAAAGTATATCCCAAGTACAAATGCTAAGACCGAGCGGCGAGGTATAGAGGAGAGGAGGGAGTAGGGGTTGGGTCGAGGGGTATGCGCGAGCTGGCGCGCGCGCGCGCACCTAAGTTCGAGACAGTCGGCGAAGAACCGGCAGGGGGTGAGGGAGTCGGCCGAAACGGCGTGGACTGTCGGAAGGATTTTTGCGCGTGGAAGTGAGCGCGATATATGTATATATGTGCACATGTACATATATATATATGTATATATATATAAAATAATAAACAGACAGAGAATATCGGTTCCTCCTCGCACCGTAAATTCGTGAGGGGAGCGAGAAGCGGAGAGGCAGATTGGAGATGCGGAGAGAAAGAGCGGGCAACGGTAGCAACGTTAGCAGTCCCGCGCGAGCAGCTAGTGCGCGCGTTCAGGCCGATGGTTGCCGCGATTTGTGTTGTACGTCCTACCGGGCTCCGTGAGAGACTGGCGACTCGATCCCGTCGACTCCGGCGAGTCACCGCTCGTCGACGGCGTCCGCGCCGTTCAGGATGCTGCCCGGTGGGTGGGTAGGTGTGTGCTTCGCTGGCTCGGCAGAGCGGCGTCGCCGACTGCGAGGGTGGCTGGCAGAGACGGCGACGGCGGGCGGCAGGCGGCGGTAGCAGCGCCGGCGACGGTTTTTCTCGCGAGGGCGTGGCCCCCACGGCTCTGGCGGCTGATGCTCACGGATGCTGCCGCGATCGCGACGCTTCGCTTGACCGGAACACGAGAATACGGAGAGCAAAGGCCGGGGAGGAATGAAAATTTTAATAAATAAAAAGCGGACTCTGTAGGAGGAAAGGTATAACAGTTGAAGGTACAATAGCTTGCCGGAGCTTCCGACCGGTGATAGTTTCGCACGGACGAGCGCGGAGGGGAGCTCAGCGCACGGAGATCAGCGTCAGCTGACCGGAACAGCATACCGAGATTTGACGGAGGTCACGGACACCCGCGAGACGACGAGCCAGCTCGATTAAACGATTGCCGGGCCGTCGTTAAAAAGAAAATCTGTACCAGAAATTGGATGCTCGGAGATTTATCTCATTAATAGGTTGGGCGTTGCGACTGCGAGGCGCAGACGACACAACTTGGAAGCGACGCCTCGGACGCCGAAGGTCTAAACTTGCACGTTGAAAATAATAATACGTTTGGGTTTCTTTTCTCTGACTAAGAATTGACATTCGGGGATTCTCTAGTCTCATAATTGACCGTTTATCGAGGAATTTAATGATAGCGATTCGGTTTCGAGTGTGGATATGCGACAGATAAATTGGTTTACTGTTGGTTATTGGTTTATCAATGCTTCAACGAGATTGCAGAACGATGTAAACTGTGTTGTTAATAGGCATGAATGTTTTTACCGGTTGGTCGACGTTTTTTTTTTTTTTTTTTTTTTTTTTTAGTTAATTTTCCTAATCCTTTATATTTCTGTTTCATATTTTACATTGCGTGTCTATCGATACAACAAACGAACCGTGTAGACTATGCATGAGCCGAGTACGTCGCGGGTCGAATTAAAAAGATTAAAAAAAATACAAAGATATTCGTGTATGTACGTTAAGAGCATCCCACTCCACAGCCCAGCCGTTACAACTTCTAAAGCCGGTAGTCGTCTCCTCTTGAGTAACTGCTTCAACCGGTAGCCTGTACCGCATAGATAGACGCGCGCGGACTGCGCCGGGTGCTCTCTGGGCTCTCGACCAAGAGTCTCAAGAAAATTAGAATTCAACTGTTTCTGGCAACCGGCCTCCCTGTCTACGCCGCAGCGTTACGGAGTAGACGAATATCGCTATTATTATTATTCCCTCGATATGTATATACATCTTTTTTGCATCCCGAGCAATCTCGAACATCTCCGTGGCATACTTGAAGCATCGGAATTGTAAAAAAAGCCCTGTTGCCAGAATTAATCGGCACCTGCTCGGAATGCTCCCTCAATCGAGTGTAGATTTTTTGTTTTCGTGTCCTTCATTATCTTTCCATCTTGTTATCTCTCATCGGGTTCGAACCGTCAACGCCGTACGTACGAAGTTGACCCACTTTAAATCGGCAGGTTATGGATAAATTACGAGAGTGTATTCCGCGTCGTTGGTGGGTATATATTCCGACGCGGCCAATGACAGACGGATATAGGATAGAGAGTGAGAGAAAAGCGAGAGGGAGACGCGGGACGGCACACGACGCCTGGTCCGTCGCGGACCGCCGCGTTTCTCGTCGGGCAAGGTTAAACGGTGACCCTCGAACTTATAAATACGGTAGGTACCTATAACGACGAAGCAACGTCCTACAAGAACCGTCGAGGATACACAACGACAGACCGGCCATATGTTTTCGGTGTTGCTGCGACTAAGTGAGAAAGATTGCCAAAGCCAGTGAGTGACTGAAGATCGAGAGGAATGAAAAATATAAAGATCGAAAAAATAAATAAACCTTGGTGATGCATGCTGGTGTCTGGACGGCCCCGGCCGGCGAATCTGTCGGCCGTCGACGAGCCCGTACAACCACGACGTCAGACGGAAGTTTGATAAGCCTCCGAACCGGCGGGCAGGTAGGATACGTCTAGTCACGGTTGCCCGGGGAACGACCTCGGTTTGCGCGGTCTCTTCCGATCACGCGGTTTTCCCTTTTCCCACATAGAGCGCGGAAACGCCAATCCAACGAAGTACGAGAGGAGCAATGGTGAGGCACGGCTGGAGGGCGGTTGGAGGGAGAGGAGGGGGCGTGGGAGTGAAAAGGACAGTAGAGGTACGGTCGGCATGACGGGGGGGGGGGGAGGGAAATGGAGTTTGCCATACGCTAAATAAAAAATGTGTAAGCAGAGCCCCGAAGCACATCGGACGACCGCGACGGTTCGGTCCATCAGGCTACCGCTCCAATCGTGGAACCATGCAGTATTAACATAGTTAACTACGTTATGCTGTGCGCCTGCTACATAAATTTTCACAATTTCGAGAACGCGCTTTTTATTTTACAGGGAACGACAACGAGGAAAAAATGAGCTGGGAGAGATTCAATTCGACATATATCGACGGCCTAATGGTAAAAGGGCGAAGAGGCTATACTTATACACAGGCGATGTGCCCTTATGGAATTAGGCGATCGATATGTGATCTGTGTTATCGAAGCCCGACAGCTGCCGATGGGAGCACAGTCAAAGAGATTTGGTAATTTAATCCTTTAGCAAATACCCGTGTGACAGTTACGGACTGTCAATGATCGAATAATAAATATTGAAGGCTATATATATATATATAACTAATTGATATCTCTCTATAATATAAAAAAATTTCGCCGTATTCAAGAATCGAGGGGGGAGTCTGTAATAAGGTCAGAGGGTCAATAATAGGGTCAGCGGGCCAACAATAGTCCTAGGGGCGGTCAATAATAGGGTCGGGGGTGTCAATAGTAGGGTTAGAGGGGTGTCAATAATAGAGTCAGCGGAGTGTCAATAATAGAGTCAGCGGGTCAACAATAGCGCTAGGGGCGGTCAATAATAGGGTAGGCGGGTTAGCAATGTTGTTAGGGGCAGTCAATAATAGGGTCGGGGGGTGTCAATAATAGGATTAGAGAGGTGTCAATAATAGAGTCAGCGGGGTGTCAATAATAGAGTCAGTGGGTCAACAATAGCGCTAGGGGCGGTCAATAATAGGGTAGGCGGGTTAGCAATGTTGTTAGGGGCAGTCAATAATAGGGTCGGGGGTGTCAATAATAGGGTTAGAGGGGTGTCAATAATATAGTCAGCGGGTCAATAATAGGGTCGGCTATAGTGTTAGGGGCAGTCAATAATATAGTCAGCGGGTCAATAATAGGGTCGGCTATAGTGTGAGGGGCAGTCAATAATAGGGTCGGGGGGTGTCAATAATAGGGTTAGAGGGGTGTCAATAACAGGGTCAGAGGGGTTTATCGTTGAATGGCACGCTCGGTTGGTCAATAAGAAGATCAGGGCAGTCAATAATAGTCAGGGGCATAGAAGAAATAGGTCAAATTACACCCCCCCAACCCGGGAGGGCTGCCCGGTTGATGGGTTGCCTTGGATAACCGGAGGGGGGTTTCCTTGAGCAACCCTGGGGGCGCTCCTTGGCTTAATTAGTCCCTTGGGACCCCTGTCCGTGGTCTTGATTACGTTAAGTCCCTATTTTAAGTAAGTTTTGGAGACACTGAACGGGAGCACGTGATCCACTAGAAACCCTAGTGTATACATATATGTTTATATTATATATATGTTTATTATTATTTATTAATATATGAATAATAAATCAACATAGTTGTGACAGGAAAATTAAAAACGGATATTGTTTCCTCGACGTCACCGCTCGTTTCGACTCCTCGAGCGCTATTGAGAAAAAAATGCTTTATTTATGAAGGCTTTTTCCGGTGTGACCGGTACATGTTCTCCTGTTTCACAGCCATAATTATACCAGAATTCTGGTCGATTATCTAAATCGTCAATTTTGTATCGTAACTATATATTATTCATAAATCTATTTAAATGTATTATTCATGAGTTATTACTCATGAATTGACGAATACATCACGAGGGCCAACACAGGATCGACAATGGATCGTCACTTCGCTATCAGGTGTGACAGAGCTTGGAAGTTAGTCCTCGAGGAGTCTCGTCATTATACGTAGCACTCATTTATTTATCAACTGTGTGTTACCATTCATTGATCATATTGTCAAAATATAAAGTGGTGAAATTATTGAATATAGTCCAACCGGAACAAGGAGCAGTTAGCTCGTTCCATTGGATTGTGCATCTTAATAATAGTCCAGTAAAAGACACTTACGTAAGTCAACAATATAATAAACTTATATATCTTTGTTGCAAAAACTTTTGTAATTTCTCCTGACTTTGCAAATTCCTCGATCCCCTTCGGTCCTCCAACGGAGAACCCTGCGCAGTCTAAATAAAGATAAATAATAAAATTCTAAAGTTAACTAGTTTTCCCAACCAGTTAGCGCCCAATTTGTCAAAATAAAAAATTGCTGTCAAAGAACCATGTCAGTCGACGGACTCCGGCCGCGACAGGTGTGAACTTCCAACATTTTCAATCAATTTAGTCAAACAGAAAGAAGCCTGTCTCATAGTCTAATAAATAATCGTCATGTTTATGTTCACTAACTATATTTAATCTCTTTCTCGGTTACCAGATGTGACCTTCAAAGCTAAGAATTATGAAACCTTCGGCGTTCATTTGCCTGTGGAGAGATTGGGAAATTATATTCAGCTCTGCGGCAACAGTTTCTCTCTGCTATGATGTTTGCCGGAAGGTTGGACGAGTTGAGAGGGTGAAACCTTGGTTAGAGTGGGATACCCTTTCCTCTGACACTGGGAGGGTTTCGGTGATTTTGTTGTTGTTCCTCTTTGAGAGGCTCCCTACTGCAGTATACTACTACATAGTAGGGGAAATCGGGGCAAAACGGATCCGTGGAAACCATTTAAGGTGAGACGCTGCTTTTTGACATCCCGCGAAAGATTGGTAACAAATTCCCAACGGTCCATTTTGCCCCACTTACTCCCCTATAGGTAGATGATATATCGGCAGAGTGTCGAGATGCCAGCTTACTCGCTTACGAGCCGATACTTTTTGTACAGCGCCAAGTGAAAGCGGCTTTAATAGACAAAAGACCCTTTTGAGCGATGCTCTCTTGCCCGTTGGAATTCTAGGTCGCAGTTTACATACTCACCCTGGCAGATCCTACGACATGGTGGCCGCGGTCAGGGAAAACCGGGAAAACCGGGAAAAGTCAGGGAAACAAAAACTTGGTCAGGGAATCAGGGAAAAGTCAGGGAATTTCAAA
>JAPYZC010009477.1:0-14684 GCA_030522665.1 Ichneumoninae sp. A BG-2022a
AGAAAAGTCTCATGGGAAGCCGAAATTATATCCGCTTCCGATGAGACTTTTCTTTTGACCGTATATGCCAGAATCCATGAGAAAAGTTGATTACAGTTTGTATTACCGACCGCGGTATTGCACACGCTCTTAAGGGCATGTGGTACAGACTCAGTCGGTAACAAATCGCCTGCCCTGTATTCTCTAAAACGATTGATGCGACGAGCAAAAGCAAATTAGGTTTTCAGACTTATATCTATTGCCTACAAAAACCTAATTTGATTTAGGTCGAAGCAGCAGCCATCACGGAGAAAATAGGGAAAGCGATTTGTTACCATCGGAGCATCGATACGTATGCATCACATGACCTTAAGAGTCGGATTTTATTTCGCTAGGCAACAAAGAATGAGCATTCGAAGGAATATAAAATTTACCAGCCATCTAACCGCATCGGCCCTTAACAGCGGGTCGACGGTGCTGTCACCACCGGCAGAGGTGCGTTCGGAAACTCACTCTGTGTAAGATTGAAAGAGAGAGAATGCTACGTCGATATGAAAATCCAAGAGGGACGAGTAGTCTCCCGTAGATTCCTGAAGGCGGCTCAGCTGTTCACCAGCTTCACCAGCAGAAGTCTGTCAAGATGGCTGCGGTAAAATTTGGCTCTCATATAAAGGAATTGAGAATTTTATTGTGTCAGACGTCAAAGTCGAGTCAAGGCGCTAGGTAAAGTAATCTACGAGTTGTCAAACGAGAATTCAATAGAATTAATCGTACTCGCAAGCGTCGACTGTGAAGGAAAAATATAAAATTCTCGTTACACAGCTCGGCTCTAAGGTTATAACATTCAAAATATCAAGTGTCGATTATTGTTTTTTTCGTTGTTTTTTCAGAGATTTCGTGGAAAAACAGTACGTCCCTCTGAAGTTAAATAATCCTCGGTTCCCGGTGTTGATACGGGAGTGTTCGTCGATCGAGCCAAAGCTCTACGCGCGATATGGTACGTATATTATCATTACATCACCAAGCACGCAGACCCCCGGCGAATTCCCCAACGTCGATACGTACTGTGCCGAATTCTGATAGCTCGACACGACACAGTTGGTACCTCTTGGACGTGTTTTTTTTCTTTCAGAATTCGGCAAAGAGACCTGCGTGCCTCTGGCAAATATGAAATCCGAAGACATTCTAGGAAAGATACAACAGCTTGCATCGTCCAAACCGTAGAGAGAGATTTAATATAGCAAAAACCATTGTTATGTATGATTATTGAATTAGTGTTTACCAAATAAAAATAATAATAAAACGACAGAAAGATAGAAAAATCTGTTTGAGTATTGTTGCATCTCTTTATTCAATCATTTTCCTGTCCGGTATTGTACTCACGCTCGTCGTCATAGAGTAGAATGCAGATACAACTCGTAAATACAACTATTTATTAAAATATAGGAGAATTATTTTTCGTTTAAATTAAAGCGAAATAGTACGGCATCGCGTGTTTGTATATCTCTCTTTGCGCGGCCCCAAACTTTTTCTATGTGCTGCTCGCCAGCTTTTTTATTATAATCCGGTTTAGATATTTCTTTTCTTTTTTTTTTTTTGTTCTCGATTTCTAGTACACGGATTTGGTATATCTAATTTTTGAACGATGGTAGGCCGAATTCCTCGGGTTTGAAGCTCGTAAGGCTGTCCAAGACTAGTGTGGCTTTTTCGGTGTAACTTTTTGGTAGATTCTCGTCCGGTACCATTACCACTTGCATTCCCGCATTCAAGGCCGCCTGAACGCCGTTCGGTGCGTCCTCGAACACTAGACACTGCAATAAATTCATGAAACTTACATTTGGAGAAGACGCTTTCGTTGGATATAAACGTGTATATAATAGGCTTTATCGATCTCAACGAACCGTCGACGGGTCAGGGTTGTCTGGGAATCTCTTTGCCGCGACTAAAAATATATCCGGACTCGGTTTTCCCTGCTTCACCTCGGGATCCGAGCCGCCTAGCACTCTGTGATGGAAGAGGGCAAAAACGTCCTTTGATTTTTGCGTTTTCAACTCGTAACTCTTCTCGGTCGAGCTGGTCGCCAGCGCTATCGGTACATTGTTGTCCTTAAGGTGCCGCAAAATTCGTTCCGCACCTGTTTTCGTTTTTTTTTGTTTTTTCCAGACACAAAACACGTGAATCGTCAATAATCCGTTTACACAACGTAATTTACATCGATCGATGGATGATATGAATTGCAGATCAGTGCCACATTATCGATTATGCAATGTGTGTGGGTGCACCATTTAATATGCTAATACATTTATGTATGTGCGATTCACGATTTTTCGAAGAAAAAAAGAACAGAAAAGAGATCGTCAGAATCAACACCATGGCCAAGTGTTACTCGTGAATTCGTAAAGGCGATCGATAGTCTGTTTCGTAATAAAATTGAGATATTATTGCAGCGCTCCATTAATTAGTACTACATTTTATCATGGACATGCTAGTTCGATAAACGGATATAATTGAATTCTTATTGAACAGCTTTCAAAGGTTACTCGAGATTGTGACTCAGAGACGATTATCGCGCTCAATTTGTACAAAAACCATTAGCCGCTATCCACATTCCATTGTTAGAAGCACTCTATCAAGGCTCGTCAACAGTATTTCCAACAATAATTGCCCAAACCCGTGCATCACTTACATTGTAAAATGAAAGTGATTCATTGAATTGATAAATGGCCAATAATTTAGCTTTGCCATATGTATATATATATATATATATATGTTTATATAACAGAGCTGGGCAAATACCCTAAGTACTTGAAGTGCATATTAAAGTATCAAGTACTCGAAGTACTGAGCGCTAGATAGTTCTTGAGTACTGACGTATTGAGTACTGGCAGAACAAAATTTTTGAAGGTTTTAATGGTGGGCACTGACTTGGTAACTGATGCTACAATACGTATACAAGTACTTAGTGCAATTTGCTCAGCTCTGATATATAATGTATACTATAATATAATTTTATGTCACTCGGTGGGAAAATCGCGGTTTTCACACCTGGGGAAATAAAATTTTGTTCGATACTCGTGCGAAAAACATTTTCTGAACTTGTGCAATTGGAACACTCGTCAGAAAAAGTTTTTTCACACTCGTATCGAAATGTACTATTATACAATATTCCTTAAATTTATATCTCTGCTTTGGCTGATAATCAATGAGAAACAGTTGGGCATGCTGAAATTTCTCTACATGGGTCTTTACAGCAATGAGTCTAGTAGAATTCGAGATCAGGAAAATTAATTTTTTTAAATAAAAGAAAACGAATAAAAATTAAATTTGTAATGCGAGTGTTTGAAGCAATGGAAGGCGAATGTATGGACTAATTGCTCTCTACAGAAAATCATTATTTTTTTTGTTGTATTTTCTCACAAAGCCACAATTACATAAGAGGGAAAGAGTTGTTCTCGACCTGGCATGTATTTAACATCAGTGAACAATTCGTGCTGCATTTGATGATACTGTTCTTGAAACTCGGCGACAGTCAAAGGTAACTTATAGTGATTTATTATAAGTTCGGCGCCTACGAGCTCCGGACGTCCGAGGACCATGTAAGCCAAATCGCCTCCGTACGTATGTCCAAATTTTGACACTATCTTAGAATATATTCTTTTGTAAACGCTTTCGGTATCTGTGGAGAATGGAGAGAAAAAAAAAAAAAAAAAAAAAAAAAAACGATTTGGATTATTCGTTTGAAAAATGTTTTCATGTACCTGGCAACAGTTGAGCTTGTGGAAAGAGTTCTTCGTATAGCGGTATCAGCTGATCTGTCAATTCCTGCGGAGTCATAGGTAGATCTAATGCTTTTACAATCGCGATTGCACTCTCGTGCGACTGAAGACCCATCGTTTGTCCTTTGTGCTCCCAAGTGAATGTCTTTCCGTACTTATTAGCAATACGATTATATGCCACAGTGTAAAGTTGTTCCGTGTCTGTCAAAAATTACTCATTGTTCAACAATGCCCTCCCCCCTGCCAACTCAGGTGGATTCCGGTCGCAAACAAATGTAACAATTCTGTCCCTTGAAAGAGCAAAATTTATGGTAAAAAACAAAATTTGGGAGATCCATTGTAAGTCGGTATTACATCATCCTATTGTCTCTTGCCGCGAAAAGAATACTATTTAAAGGGGAATCGAAGGGTCCAATAAATTGCGTAATAATTTGATGACGGACGGTTCCGAGCATTTGTCAATGAGCGTCGGATGTTTTGGAACGGTTTCAAAACGAAAGTTTGACAGATGCAACTGACGCGAGCTCGTGCTTTTAAGACAGTTGCTTTTCAAACAGTAACGTGTTTATGTCCGAGCGTCGATCTACAAGGGAATCAAACGATCGTTGAAGCACTCGCGATAGCAGCGAAGAGATATTAAACCAGTTGCAAAAAAATCATGATTGTTGTCGATGCCAATATTTATTATCGCGCGTGAGCTAGGCATAATGACAACGAATTATCTGCCTGTACTGATAACCGAGATAATCATGTTGACTTCGCGCCAATGCTATCGTGAAATTGCGTCATTACCGGATATTTTTTTATAATTGAAACAATTCGTTTTAACCCGGGTAGAACAAAAACATTAGTTGTCAGAAAGTGATCTAAATGGATTACAGATGTTCGTTCGGACGATAACTATAAACTATCCTACGTCCAAAAGGTAACTTTCCGATACCGTCCAGACAGACATATGTAAACCATTTAGATCACTTTCTAACTAATTTCTTTGGGCTACCTGGAAATAGACATGCGACTGTCACGAGGGTCTCTCGCGGTGTACAACACTTCGATAGAATAATCTTACCGAGCAGGAGACCGTCCATGTCGAAAATGCAGTGTGTCACCTTTTTATATGTTGGGTTAGACATTTTTTCAATAACCGGGTAATTTTATTTAAAGGTTACGAGTTTTTAAACAAAATGAACAACGTCCGTAACTCAACTGGCTACGCTAGATGAATGAACGGAATGAACGTCTCTTCCCGGTTTGGGACTCGATCGTCCGTCCGATAAAGCTTAAAGGCTGCTTTCACTGGGCGATCGAGCGCACTGACAGTATATCAGGTGGACACAAAAAACGTCGACACGAAGACACAACTATGATGTACGATTTTTCGTTGGTCTATTATTTCCTCGCTCGAGATGGCGCGAGGATCCGTTTCGCCAGTGGAACACGAAACTGCTCGACTCGCGGTGCGCGGGAACTATGAAAGGAGTTATTAAGGTGTTTGCGCAGATAACCGAAAACTCGGAGAGATGAAAACGAGATTAAAACCATAAGGTTGAAGCTATCAATTAAGGTAAAGCACCCAGTTTATGACACTTCTACGCAGATCTCTCACGTTATTTGTTTATTTATTTATTTGTTTACGGGGACCAGCTCCTTTTACATAGTTTTATACACATTTTACAAATAATAGTTCTTATAACAATAAAAGTAACAAGTTGCACAAGATCGTGTATATTTTAAGCGTGTAAAATCATAGGGGTAAACAAACAAGACCAACAAAGCTGCTTTCGATTTGGCGTTTTTTCGTTACTACAACGTGACTGCGCATGCGCATAGTCGTTTTCTGGTACGAATTTTCACCAAAAAATGACCATGCGCATGCGCTCGGCCGGTTTTTGGTGGAAATTCGTACCGCAAAACGATTGTGTGCATGCGCACCATCATTATAACGGCAAATCGAAAACACCTCAAGAGTCGCAGTATGTATACCCTGGCAAGTTGATGGACCGCAAACGAACCGAAAAACGGACACGTCCGTTGGGGTACAAAACGGACCGTAAAAAACGACCAAACGGACTGTACATTTTATGCCGGCATTTGGTCTTTTTTCTGGAAACCGAAAACGGACCGAACGGTTTTTTTCGAAAAATTTGCTTTGGTCCGTTTTCGATTCCCGCAACCGAAAAAGGACCAAGATCGTATTTTTATTAAACTTAGCCAAACATTTTTATAAAAAATGTTCGGTCCCTCCTCGGTTTCTGCAACCGAAAAAGGACCAATCCAAACGTACGGTCCGTTTTCCCGTTTTTGCGGTCCGTTTCGTTCCCCAACGGACGTGTCCATCTTTCGGTCCGTTTCTTAGTTTTTTTTTCCCCTAAAAGCAGCCGTCCGTCAACTTGCTAGGGTATCAAATAGTGGGGGGAGTCGACTATGCTAGAGGTACCCCTGTCACAAACTGGGTCCTTTACCTTAAACGTTAATATTTTTGTATCGTACAGTCACGTTCGTTTCGCAGGCACTTAAATAAAACATGTCTGCAGACTGATCTTTCATTATTACGGTGAGATACAGAGACTGCAGAAGATGAATATTATACGTACATATCGCGTGACTAAAACCAGAAGGGCGTATCTCATATGCTTATGTACAGAAGATACGCCCTTATGATTTTAGTCACGCAATATAAGAATTAACCAGTCTTATTAGTGAAATGTCGTTTAAATATCGCGCCATGACGAGCAGGGAATTCGTGCGAGCGAGCGCTCGTCACACTATACGACTTACATGTTATATGCCGGGGATTCCTTCCACCGACTAGCACCGACTACATTATTTTTCCGTAGTTTTAATGGTCCGGCGCCGGCTTACTCCGCAGTAAACATTCCGCTCGCACGCAAACAAGTTAAGCGTAATTATATCTACGATTGTGGACTTAGTCATCGAGGTGTGTTTAACAATCTACGCCACCAATAACGTAACGCACTCTGGTATTAGCAGTTTTCAATGAACAATCAGCGATTCCTTATGCGTAATTTTTTTTTTTTTTTATGAATCTGCAGGCTGCCGGTAGGCTTCGTAATTAAGTTCTTAATTTAATTAAGCTTATCTGATTTCATTCATTGCATTTCATTTCATTTACTATTATCAATTGATTCAGTACAAACTATTTTACATACATACAATTTTTGTCCGCAGAAGCTTTTAAGCTCTTTTGTATAAAAATAAATAAATCTTTTTGTTCTATGCAGTTCAAACTATACAATCGCGACTGTTGTAATTTAATGGAGCTACGGTTTTACAGATTTATATCCTACAATGACGAAAACGAGCTTATCGCCGAAAGAACTTAAGGAGGAGGGGAACAAGGAGTTCCAGAAGGGCAATTGGAGCGAAGCGCTGTCCTGCTATACAAACGCATTGATTCTTGCCAACGAGGACAACGCCGAGAAGGCCGTGTACTACAAGAACAGAGCTGCCGTTTATCTCAAGCAGAACAGCCATGCCGAAGCGGTATGGGACTGCAACGAGGCACTGAGGATTTGTTCAAGCGATCCGAAAGCCTTGTTCAGAAGATGTCAGGGGCTGGAGGCACTGGAGCGTTTCGAGGAGGCTTATCGAGACGCCAGACTCATTGCCAACGTGGATCCCTCCAACAAGGCTGTACGGCCAATCCTCGCGAGGCTTCATGAGATAGTCGAGGAGCGTGACAGACAAAATTCCATGGTCAGCTCCAAAGTCGCCCAGATGTTCGAGCTGGCTTTTGACGCAAAAACGGACAAGGATCGCCGCGAAACCGCGATGAAAACTCTGCTTGTTCTCGCACGGGAGAACGCCAGCGCCGAGGTCATGTACAGGGACGGTGTAACGCAAAAATTGATCAAATTGTTCAAGCTCGAGAAGAACGACGACCTCGTTATACCGGCGATACGAATAATCGCCGAACTCTGCAAAAATCGCGTCGAGAGAACCCAGCAGATAATGCAGGACATCGGTGTCCCGTGGTTCCTCGAGATGCTCAACAGCAAAAAGAAGGAGAGAGTAACTGCCGCTCAGCACTGCATGCAGGTATTGAATTTCACCCAAAATTTTAATTCACTAGGAGTGCATTTTCTTCTACTTATTTAATATATTATTTTTGATTATTTAGTATATTATTTTTCATTATTTAATATGTTATTTTTAATTATTTAATATGTTATTTTTCATTATTTATTATATTATTTTTCATCATTTAATATATTATTTTTCATTATTTAATGGGAGTGACTGTTGAGACCATACTGTGTGGGCACCATGGCATGGCCATGGTATAATTACATCCCCAGTGCAAATATACTGTGATATACTGTTCGCGGTATGTCCAAATTCCCAAGGGATGCAGCAGGAATAATCGAGCCCAGCTGGGATATACCGTGATACTGCATACGATATGCGATCCGTACCACGACATGCTTAAGGAGGGAGTCTCGCTGCGCACTGGCTTCGCATAAGTTCGACAACAATAAGAGAAAATTGCAAGTACTTCTTGATGGTGTAAAAATCTGAAAAAATCATGTATACTAAAGGTCCTGAGAAGATTAATTTTGCATAATAATAATTGCAAAATGTTATTAACAAATTCATGAAAAAATTAAGTGGTTAACAAATTACCCGGCAACAAAACTTTTTTTTATGAAAATGATTCGTTTATTTTTCTGAATAGGTATGAATTTTTTCGGATTTTTAAGTAATCGTTGATTTTTGTTCGATAAACAAAAATAAACAATCAACGATTACTTAAAAACCTGAAAAAATTCATACATATTCAGAAAAAAAAACGAATCTTTTTCATAGAAAAAAAAAGTTTTGTTGCCGGGTAATTTGTTAACCAATTCATTTTTTGATGAATTTGTTAATAACATTTTGCAATTATTATTATGCAAAATTAATTTTCTCAGTACCTTTAGTGTACACGATTTTTTTCAAATTTTTACACCATCAAGAAGTACTTGCAATTTTCTCTTATTGTTGTTGAACTTATGCGAAGTCAGCGCGCAGTGAGACTCCCTCCTTAATAAGAACAAGTCCAAAATCAAATTGGGCCTCAGTGATCGTAATACAATGCGCTATTCGCGCATCACGCATGGTATCGTTTACACAGGCTCATATTTACACCGTACAATGCGTTTATTGTCGTACGGTATTATTGAAAAATTATTCACCATGAGAATCGTAAACACACCGTGGTCATAATAAGATTAATTTACAATGCTCAAAGTGGCTTGAAGGCTGATAGCGGTTAACCACTAGAACGCCGATAGGCATTACACTACTACTGCTGAATTCAAAATACTGATAGTGGTTACCCACGGTCAGTGTTCTAAATTTATCATATTGTGATCACGATATACTGACGGTTCTCGCGATAAATGTGTTTGGAATAATGCCGTCTTGCCATAAATGTACTGCACGGTGTAAAAGTCGGTCTGTGTTTCTAAAAGCATACCGTGCGCGATGTCCTATTAGTGCACGGTATTTCGGCTAGCGAGGCTCCGTTTGAATTTAGACTTATACCATATCGTAACAGATATAAGTTATGCGGCATCACGTTACCTTCCACGTCGGTCTTGTTTTTCTCAAGTATGCCCTGATGCGATGCACATATCGGTATCGTGGTATATCCAACTAGACATATGCATCGATACCGTATCCGGTGGAAATTAGTCATACCATACGCAATATACCAATATATTTGCACTGAGAATGTGATTATACCGTGACCGTATCACGGTGTGCATATCGTGCACGGTATGGTCCCAATAAGCACTTCCTTATTTAATATATAATCGTTAATTATTTAATATCATATTTACAAAAAAAATCTTATTTACAAAAAAAAAAGAGACAATTTATGATTATTTACAAGGGATTTTTGTAATTTTTTTCAGAATTTTTGGATCGTATTTTTTTGAGATATCGAAAAATAGAACTTTTTTTAAAAACCCCTATATCTTAAAAACTTTTAGCATTTTATAAAATACGCTTGAGACATAAAAGTTGCAGTTTTAGGTGAATTTTTGAAAACAAAATTTTGAAGATTTTTTTGAATGCAATAAATGTCCTTTTCTATGAAAAATAGACTAAAGTATTTTTTTTCAACCAATATGTCATGTTTGATTTTTCATTAAAAAAACCAGAATATACTCTCAAGTGTGTAGAGTAATCTCATATTTTTGTGTGGATGGGCGAGACGCCCGTTTGATAGCTATGCTCCGTTCAAGATCGATTTTTCATAAAAAAGAGAGATATTTATTACTTTCCATTGGATTTTATAAAAATTGTGATACTATCCACAATAATGGAAGTTAAAAAATGAAATTAAAAAAAGGGTTTGGGGGCTTTTCATTAAACAAGGGGATTTTTTTAATGAAAAATCTATCTTAAACGGAGCGTAGCTATCAAACGGGCATCTCGCCCATGCAAACAAAAATATGAGATCACTCTATACACTTGAGAGTATATTCTGGAATTTTTAAAGAAAAATCAAACACGACATATTGGCTGAAAGAAAATGTTATTCTATTTTTCATAGAAATGGACGTTTATTGCATTCAAAAAAATAAAAAAATTTTGTTTTCAAAAGTTCATTTAAAACTGCAACTTTTATGTCTTAAACGTCTTTTTATACGGTTAACAGTTTTTAAGATAAGTTAGTTTCAATTCTTCGATATCTCAAAAAAATACGTTTTAAAAATTCTGAAAAAAATTACAAAAACCTCTTGTCAATAATCATGAATTGTGGTGAAATTACAACTTTTTTGGAGAGGGTCGGGTTTTTGATCATTCGAAACCGTATGGAATACCTCATATACAGTGTGCATTTTTCTGACCGATCCCACATATGAGGCATTCTCTGTCAACTCAGCCACTTTTTTTTCGACCCTCTCAGATCTATCCCATAATTAGCCACATTTTAGGTTCACTTGAAAGTACCCTTGCGTTTTTTGTGTGAAATTCATATATCTTGAAAGGGATATAAGTCGGGCAAAAAATATCTAACGACAAAAAAGTTCTCGTTATTCATGAACTATTTAATGCAAAATATGTTTTATATTTTTGTTCGTTTTGCAAAGGCTATTTTTAGCAGAACGGAATGAAAATTATATTTTTTTCGCGCAATGCGACACCTTCGATTTCGCTGTCAATTTTCCAGGGTATTCGCCGATGTATGAAGAACCTAAAAAAAAAATTCGCAAAGTGGAACTCGACATAGTTGCTAAGCAAAAGCAAATAATAATATAATATTGATATTTTACTATTTATTTTCTCGGAAAATACATCTAGTTCCACATTGCCAAATTTTTGTTTAGTTTTGTCCTACATCACCGACTACCCTAAAAAATTAACAGCAAAATTGAAGATATCGCTTTGGATGAAAAAGAAAATTATAATAAAAATATAATATTATTATATTTGTTGCTTAGCAATTACGTCGAGTTCCACTTTTCCAATTTTTTTTATAGGTTCGTCATACATCGACGAACACCCTGAAAAATCATTCATTTCTGCTAAAAATAGCTTTTGCAAAATGAAGAAAAATATAACACATATTGCGTTAAGTAATTAATGAAAAAAAAGAACTTTTTTGTCGTTAGATTTTTTTTTGTCCGACTTATCCCTTTCAAGATATATGAATTTTAAACAAAAACGCATCTCCCTGAATGGACGGATTAAAAAATCTGAAAAAATTCACAAAGGGTACTTTCAAGTGATACTAAAATTTGGCCAATTATGGGATAGCTACAGCGGTATGGACAACAAACCGGAAACGAAGCCGGACCGGCAGATGTGCGAGGAGTACAAGAAGGAAATCGACAAGGTACTTTCATGCCTCGTGTACAACGTGGCCGATCGAACGATATCCGGTCTCGCTCGTGATGCTCTGATCGAACTGATAATGCGCAACATCAACTACACGACCCTAAACTGGGCCGAGCGTCTCGTCGACATTCGAGGGTTGCAGCGTCTGATGGAAGTCGCCAGCGAGCTCGAGGAGTACAAGTACGAATCGGCGATGAACATAACACCATCGACCCGAACGGTGACGAGCGTTTGTCTCGCGAGAATCTACGAGAAAATGTGCTGCGACGCGGCGAAAGAGAAATACACGAACGCCATAGACGAGTTCATAAAGGACAAGCTTCTGGCGCCGGACATAGAGTCGAAGGTCAGAGTCGTCGTCGCTATAACGACTCTTCTGCTCGGTCCCCTGGACGTCGGTAACTCCATAATCGCTCGGAACGGTATAATACAGATGGTACTTGCGATGGCCAGCACGGAAGACGTGTTGCAGCAGAAAGTCGCTTGCGAGTGCATCGTCGCAGCGGCGTCGAAGAAGGACAAAGCCAGCGCGATAATAACTCAGGGGGTAAACATTCTGAAGAAACTCTATCAGTCGAAGGACGACGCTATCCGGGTACGTGCCCTCGTTGGGCTCTGCAAGCTCGGAAGTTCCAGGGGCAGCGACGCGACAATAAGACCATTCGCCGACGGAGCGACGAAGGAACTCGCCGAGGCTTGCATGAGGATCCTCATAAATCCGGAGAAGGGGAACGACATGAGAAAGTGGGCCTTCGAGGGATTGTCCTACCTGACCTTCGATGCCGAGGTCAAGGAGAAGATCATCGACGACAAGCGCGCCGTTCAGGCGATGATCGAGCTCGCGAAGAGCGGCGACAAGTCCGTTCTCTACGGGGTCGTTACGACTCTCGTAAATCTCTGCAACGCTTACGACGAGCAACAGATAATACCGGAGATGATGGAACTCGGTAAATTCACGAAGCATCACATACCGGAGGAGCACAAGTTCGACGATCCGGATTTCGTCAACAAACGTCTTTGCGCTTTGGCGAACGCCGGTGTGACGACCGCTCTGGTGAGCCTGTCGAAGACCGACAGTCAGAACGGCAAAGAGCTGATAGCCCGAGTCTTCAACGCAATATGTAGTCAGAAAGAGGTACGGGGTATCGTCGTGCAGCAGGGAGGAGTGAAGGCTCTTCTGCCACTCGCTCTGAACGGCACGAGCAAGGGTAAGAAGAAGGCTTCGCAAGCTCTCGCCCGTATAGGCATGACCATAAATCCGGAAACAGCTTTTCCCAGCCAACTTATGGTGAAGGTGGTAAAACCCTTTTTGAATCTACTCGATCCCGAATGTTCGGCACTGGAGAACTTGGAGGCTCTCATGGCGCTTTGCAATCTCGCCAGCGTCAGCGATAGCGCGAGAAAGAATATTCTCAAGGAGGGCGGTTTCACGAAGATCGAGACGTACATGTACGAGGATGACGAGATGCTGAGGAGGGCAGCGATCGAGGTTGTCACGAATCTGATGATGCACGAGGACACGATACGGTACTTCGAGGGCGAGTACGACAGGGTTATGTACTTCGTAATTCTCTGCGAGGAGGAGGACGAGCCGACCAGCCTCGCCGCTTCCGGTGCGCTCGCCATGCTCACGTCGGTGAGCGAGAAAGCCTGTAAGCAAGTTCTCGACGCTAATAATTGGCTCGAGTCCATTCATTTCCTGCTCGCGAGTCGCAATCCCGGAGTTCAGCATAGAGGTGTGACGATCGTGCACAATATGATCGAGAGCACGAAGGAAGTGGCGGACACGATAATCGAGACGGACGTTATGGAGATTCTCATGGCGCTGACGAAGAGCGACTTCGTGCAGGACAGCAGGATCAAAGAGACAGCCGCGAAGGCTTTGGAGGCCGCCGCCAAGTGGAATCTCATTCAGAAGAACCCGGAACAGAACTGCGAGGAAGCTCCGGCTCTTACGGCTTCTACGGCTCCTGCGACCACTACGGATCCTACCGCTCCGAGTCCTCGCACATGAAAGAAGGTGTGCGGTTTGCTGTCACACAGACGAGCCCGTCGGATACCAATATACGATCACCAGCCAATCACGGCTGTGTGTGGAAGCTGCTCGGCCTGTGTGTATTCCGTATGTAATTCTGTGAACGAGCAGCTTACCACGGCCGGTACGTCTCCTATGGCTCCTGCGGCTCCCACGGGTGCTACGGCTTCCACGGATACAACTGCTCCCACGGCTATTAGGGCTCCCACGGCTCCGGCGGCTCCCACAGCTGCTACGGCTCCTGCGATTCCTGCGGCTCCTGGGGCTCCCACGGCTGCAACGGCACCTGGGGCTCCTGCGATTCCTGCGGCTCCAACGGCTCCGCCGGCTCCCACGGCTCTTGGGGTTCCGGCGGCTCCCACGGCTGCTACGGCTTCCACGGATACAACTGCTCCCACGGCTCCCACGGTTCCGGCGGCTCCCACGGCTGCTACGGCTCCTGGGGCTCCTGCGATTCCTGCGGCTCCAACGGCTGCTACGGCTTCCACGGATACAACTGCTCCCACGGCTCTTGGGGTTCCAACGGCTGCTACCGCTCCCACGGCTCCTGGGGCTCCTGCGATTCCTGCGGCTCCAACGGCTGCTACGGCTTCCACGGATACAACTGCTCCCACGGCTGCTACCGCTCCCACGGCTCCTGGGGCTCTTGCGATTCCTGCGGCTCCAACGGCTGCTACGGCTCCTGGGGCCGCCACGGCTCCTGCGGCCCCCACGGCTGCTACGGCTTCCACGGATACAACTGCTCCCACGGCTCCTGGGGCTCCTGCGATTCCTGCGGCTCCAACGGCTGCTACGGCTTCCACGGATACAACTGCTCCCACGGCTCTTGGGGCTCCCACGGTTGCTACGGCTCCTGGGGCTCCTGCGATTCCTGCGGCTCCAACGGCTGCTACGGCTTCCACGGATACCACTGCTCCCATGGCTGCTACGGCTACCACAGCTTCCACGGCTCTTACGAGCCCCACGGCTCCCACCGCCCTTACGGCCCCCACGGCTCCCACGGCCCCCACCGCCCCCACGGCCCCCACGGCCCCCGCGGC
>JAPYZC010009482.1:0-11222 GCA_030522665.1 Ichneumoninae sp. A BG-2022a
AAAAGCGACTTGTCAATAAATAGAGAGATGTACTGGCGATTGTAATGACCAACTGTTATTGTCAACTCCTGGCCGAGCTTTCTCGCCGTAAACTTTGGCTAAATGTAGAACAGTTTTTTGGGTAGAAAAAAAATTAATGGAAAAAATAGTATCAAAGGGCTGAAGGACTGCGGTCGATGGCACATTGGCAATTGTATTAAAAGCGACTTATCAATAAATAGAGAAATGTATCGGCGATTGTAATGACCAACTGTTATTGTCAACTCCTGGCCGAGTTTTCTCGCCGTAAACTTTGTCTAAATGTAGAACAGTTTTTTGGGGAGAAAGAAAATTAATGGAAAAAATAATATCAAAGGGCTGAGGGAATCCGGTCGATGGCCCATTGGCAATTTTATTAAAAGCGACTTGTCAATATATAGAGAGATGTATCGGTGATTGTAATGACCAACTGTTATTGTTCATAAATACATTTTTACTACTGCTAATATCAAAGTTGTGTATCGTTGTTCGAGTTTTCTGATCGTGGAGGAAAAAAAATGTCGGGACCAAATTGTCGGAATCAGTGCTGGATATTTTTGGTTTTTTTTTCTTTTTTTTTATGGCGGTGCGCTATTTTTCGTCTTGCATTACAGTTGCAAAGACGGCTTTCCTTCTGCAGACGCCCGACGATATCCTGGAGCGCGGAGCGAAGGAGAGAAGTGCATAGAGGATGGAGTGACATATGCAGAATGTAGCCACATCCATATTTCACGGCGGGTTATATTCGCGAGAATTTACGACCTATACGCTCCTGACTTTTCTCTCCCTCGCCGAGCTCCGCACTTTTCATTCTTTATTTTTCATGCCTCACGGTACTCGGTGCGTATTTCATCGTGCCCTTTCACCCTCGTTTTCTTCATTTTATTTTCTCCGTTTTCAAAATATTTTTTCTTCTTTTTTTTAATACTTGTTACGCCGTAACTGTTGGAACTGCACTTAAGGTGCAAGCGAGATTTGTACACTGGGCACAAAAATCGATTGTATCAAAGAAATGAGCGCTTACGAGTTTCCAAAGAAATTTTTTGTTGATCGATCGAAATAATTTTCACAGCAAGTAAGGTAAACGTCCCAGTGACCGAACACGTCCCAGTGGACGCGCAAAACATACGTACAAGAAAGACGCAAATACGATTTTTCATGCATGTACGGCAACTGGGACTTCGCCGTTAGGCGTGCGGCCACTGGTACTTTTATCTTAAAGAAATTTTCGATTCGACGGCCTTTTAGTTTTTACCAAACACTTGTTTCGCCACCCGTAAGCGCGCACTTTGTTTACGCAGCTGATTTTTTTTCTGTGTGTTAATAGGTATGCTGCGTTACGGTGATAAACGAATATCTCTTTGATGGGACCGGGCTTGGGGCTCGGATTATCTAATCAGTGCCGAAAAACAGTCGGACGGGCCGTCGATGGTCCAATCGGCGCTAGTCGAAGATAATAGTCACTTCAGAGTTGAAAAAAAAAAAATCATTCGCAAAGACTCAAGGTATCGCCGCGTTTTGTGCATGATTCGTAGTGTACTCCGAAAATTCACCGCACGCCGGACCTCGCAGGCGCCCGAGCTGCACGTGATAACACGAATAATTCAACACCACCTGAAATTTCAAGCACGCAAGCGGGGCGCCGCGGGAATCAGGTCAAAATACGCAGACCGGACGGGGAGATCCGACTGAGCGATCGTGTTATGTCAAAATCGTGACGAAAATTTTGATATCATTTTCACGATTTTGATACACTTTTCACAACATTTCTATGTTCTTCACGATTTTGATAAATTTTCCACGGTTTTGGTAAATCATCAACAATGTTCATACGTTTCGCACAACTTTGCAGCGTTTCTCACGATTTTAGTACATTTTCCACGATTTTAATACATTTTCCACGATTTTGACAAATTTTCCACGATTCTGATACTTTCTCCACAATATTGATGTACTGTGCATGATTGTGATAAATGTTCGATAATTTTGACAAATTTTCCACGATGTTGATACACTTTTCACGATTCTTTAATACATTTCGCACAATTTTGGTATTTTTCCACGTTTTTTATAAAGTCGCAACAATTTTGATGAATTTTCCACAATTCCACGAAGTGTAAAAAAAAAGGTTAAACGCGGGAAATCGTTACGGCAGATCGTTAATGAAAAACGTGCGAGCGTGCTTGTTTGATGAGATATCAGAGGTATATTACTGCGGCGAACGATGGTCTGCTGCGGCTTCGCTGACTGGTCCGTGCAGCGTGCGAAACTTGGCGAAACCTTATCCACCCTCGCTTTCTGCTCGTCCCGGGGCCCCCGGTACTCCGCCAACTTTTTAAAGCACGGCTCCGGCAGTTTAACGTTTTTAACCTCTGCTCGTTAAAGTTTAACGAGACCGAAGGATTTGCGGAATTGTTGATAGTTTCGCGGTCGTATATCCGAAATTGTTATCGCCCGAGAGGGTGCGCACACGATTGTTTAATTATTCCCACCAGCGAACGATATTCTGATGAATCCGAGTACGATATTCATCGTTGTTACATGACAATGTGTTCCTTTCAAATTATCGAAACTTTATAATTAGGACCTTTGCAATCGTGGTAATGGCATAAATGTGGATGCTAGCGCTGAAATCCGAGGTTATTTGAAAATTGCGTCATTATCGAAATTGTCAATCTCGGCAAATCGCTTTTTGATTCGATCAATCCGACGTTGCACTCGTTGGCAATTCCATTCGTATACGCTGATTAGTAAGAATGGTTTTTATTCAACAGGCGTTATCGTCTAATATTTTTGCCATCACATACGAGATACGTAAGGAGAGAACGTATGTTTATTTAAAAGAACTGTACATCGAAAGTCGGCTCATGGTGAAATATATTTTACATGACATAAAATAAACCACTGTTGCAGATAAAACATTTTTCCATTCCTATCCGTTCGTCCGTCTGTGCGCCAAAGTTTCGAAGAGACTTTGGATCGCAGCGAGTCTTCTGCACACAATATGCAATTTTGATATTGAATTTCACATTGATTAATCCATCCTTTCCGCGCAAAAAAATGAAAAATGGTAAAAAAAAAGTCAAAAAAATATTTCAAAAAATTCTACCCAATTTTTATAAGCGTTTGTGTGCTCCACAAATAGACTTTTACACGTAGGTAGCCAACAGAAAAATTAGATTAATTAAAAATCCATATTTCACTCGAATGAGATAAAACCAAACGATTCGTTGTAACAAATGTGCATCGCGTGCAGACGTGCGACAAGATCCATATTTATGGATCTTGTCGCACGTCTGCCAATTTTGAAATTATTTATTATAGATACGCAGGATTAATGAGCGTGAGAGTCGAGCGTCGGAAATGTGTCGCAGTGTAACACAGAGATGTCTAAAAAGTGATACGCATTGAGCAACACGAGTAAACCAATTAGTTGGTTAAGCGGGCAAACCCCCATGAAATTCAATTGTCCTCGCCTCATGCATTCGTCCCGAGCCAACCACCCTACTGGTATTTCTCTTCCGTTTTCCCCTCCTCGAACCGTTTTCGCCCGAGTGTGCTGGAACGACGGCGAAGGCCGCGCAGCTATTAGGGTGTCAATTAAATTAGATCGTCTTCCACGGGGCATGCTGGGCTGGCTCTGCTCGTAAAGTGTCATTCTACCCGTAGCCCACATTAAAACCTTCCTGTTATTTTATATATCATAATACGGCTCACCCCGATCAGCACGTGAATCAACGATACACGGACCGGATCGATTTCACCACTTTTACCAAAAAAGTGTACATCTGTAGAGTATAGAAGTACAGTTTTGGTCACCTTTGGCCCAATTTTGGTCACCATATAAAAACGACAGATTTCAAAACAAAATCGTACCCAAAAAAAAAAAACACATCTAGTGGATAATTCTGAAAATTTATATAAACACATTCGAATTATTAAAAATGGTAATGAGGGCAAAATAATTATTTTATACAAATAAGACAGAAAATAGCCACGACCGTTACACTGAGTAAAGCATTTATTTAATGTTAACTAATCTTCTGTTGCATATGACGAAACAAATATTTAATTATCGTTACGCAATTTTAGCAAAGCCACATTTTTTTGTTGATACAATCGAATCGTTTGACTTATTTTGGGTCGAATAAATTTGGCGACCGAAACGGAAATTTGCTAACGATAAATATTTATTTCGCGATGTCCAACGAGAGATTTATTAAAATTAAATAACTACGCAACAACTGCATTGCCGCAACTTCATCGCACGATGGCGAAGTGAGCGGAGAATGAACGTCGAAGGTCTATTCTCCAGTCCGGATAAACCTACAGTGCAGGTCTTTGCATTGAATAGAAAATAATGCGCGGGTGAACGGAGCTAGTGGCCGGAACGTGGGGAGGGTAAAAGCATTTCAACGTGTAATCCATGGGTGCATTGTCGTGCGGCTTTCATCAAGCGGAGAGCCGTGGCGGTCGTAATATCAATGGATATCGGACGGATGGAGCAGGGAGAAAGAAGCCGGAGGCAGGCAAAGACGAAGCCAAAGGGGTTGGAAGGTAGCGAGAATGTTTGACGAGATCAGCCCTAGACGCGCCCCGACAAAAACAAAAGGGATGCTGCGGGACGCGTCGAGACATCGACTTCGCGGATCCGATCGACGGGTTTTTGGCCCCTCACGGCGTTGCTGGAAAAGCTACAAACCCCACGAATCTAAACGATCACTCGGTTCGCTCGGTGCAGTCCGCCGGCGGGGCTGATCCTGCGATCATTGCTAACGGTAATGGCGGATTACCAGGCATCATCTGCCATCTGGCGCTCCTGACTTACTTCGCTCGCTCAATGAGAAGTACCGGGTTTATTGTCTGGACCCGTCGGGGCGTTCGAGTCAATTTCCTCCTCGGTATTTATTCCTCACCGTTTCGACGATACTCCGACATGGATTTACGTTTCGTGGCCTCGGACTCGATTTCGGGACCGAGCACCGATTGAAGTTTCCGGATGAAAGTTCAATCTCCGAGAAACAAAAAACTATCGCTAACCTTTCATGACTATTTTTTTTTTCAAGTCGAGCTGTAATTAAGCGAAAAGGGGATTACATTTTGTTGTTATCAAAGAAAAGCTGGACCCTTTATTTCTTTTAGGGCATAAGTGGTTGATATGAACCAGTAAAAAGTTTGGGCCTGTATCTACTCGTGGAGGTAAATTCCACTTCGGGGGAAAAAATAGTTACCCGAAAAGGCCATTCATAAAGACTTGGCAATTAAATATGTTTAGGATTTTTTTTCACACAAATCCAAGCGTGTTTTTCACACATGCTTGGAAATATCGATCATGGTCGACCAATAATGGAGCTCACCTAATTCGATCAAAGTTTATTCGGAACGTCAAGTTTTTGTGAAAAATGGAGTTTCACTACTGTAAATCGACAAAAGAATGTTCAGTATTACGCTGAGAAATACGAAAATCAAGGAAGCTCGTGCGGTATTTTTAAATCTCTCCAGAAGCAAAACTGCAACACCTCTTTACTCGAACCTTAAGCAATGCTCATCGAACGACGGTCTAGACTTTTCGTTAAATCTGCTTCTATGTCAACATAGTGCTTATCGCCATAAACTCGGATTAAAAAGGGGCGATAAGTGGACCGGTGCGGTTCGTTTTACCGCGGCTGCCAGTATTCATTACTTTTACCCTATGCGGTGAGTGCCTTAAGTCGCACAGGCGAAATATTTCAGCGACGGGCAATGAAAGGGACTCGTATCGTTAATACAGATTCCATTTGGCGATAGTCCAATTGGCACTATCGACTTTCATACTCGGTGGGGCATACTGTACACACACTGTGGGCATTTCACGGATTTACCTAATATCCATTGGGGCTTATGGGGGGGGGGGGGGGGGATTCCTCTTGGGGGGGTGCCCCGTGGCGCGGGCCCCCCAAGCATGTGATTTATTCCCGCTCCGTTCATTCACCGCAGTCTCCCGAGATGTAGCCTTATTCGCGGTGTACCACTCCGCCCCATCTCGCATCGCGTACTTTCCAAATATTTGATCTATCCCACTTTCCATAAGTCGTTGACTTTAGCGATAGAAAAAAAAAAACATAAAAATAAATAAAATTATATTACTTGTATGAACGTGGGGGGAAGGAGTATTTGTCCAGATGCTGCTTTATCGATTAATCATTTTCAATTAGGCGCGAAGCCTCTCGTGTAATCAACGTCATGCTGAGCTCCGAGTTTCAATCACGAGAGCGTGGGCGACTGCGGACTCGCTGCTGGGATAGCTGGTGCTTATCTACCACGCGATACAATATTCCGTGCGTACATCGAAAAGCATAGCAGATTCTATGCAAACAATATATTGTACACGCAAAAAAATTGGGTAAAAATCTGTACGAGCAATACATTTTTTCAATAAATTTGTCTACGGAGTGGAAAAAAATATATCATGAGGGGGCACCCGGGTTTGAACCGGGGACCTCTCGATCTGCAGTCGAATGCTCTACCACTGAGCTATACCCCCAGTTGAGGTTCGACAATGATTGTTTTATTCATGTACCGCAGACGCCCAAATATTAATTCATCTTATAATCAAATGTCATAATTTTTTTTTTATGTTATTAAAAAAAGAACATATATATATAGTTTAAGAACAAGTTCGATGCACACATGTTCGCATAAAAACATAGTGCAAGTTTATTTATATAAGTGCAAATTCTTATAAGTTGTAAACCTACTTTCTATAAATTGAAATAATAATAACAATAATAATATATTCAAAACTGTGCTTCCTTCGCTTTGGCGCGATCGGGATTCCTCGTTTAAGGAAATAAATCGCTGCCAGATATAGTGTCAGTAATTCATCTCATCGAAATCAATTGTTGTCATAAATCAAACGCCAGTAAACTATATATATATATATATATACATATATATACTCAGTTTAAAATCACGTTAGATGCACACATGTTCACGTGAAAACATAGTGCAAATTTACTTATCTAGATGCAGATTCTTATAAATTGTGAACCTACTTTCTCTAAATTGAAATAATAATAATAATATATTCAATACTGTGCTTTGTACGCTTCGTCCCGATCGGGGTTCTTCGTTCAATGGATTCAATTTGCTGCCAAACATGGCGTCAATAATTGTCGGCGATGAGTCGAAAACAAATGACAAGAAAAAAAAAAGTCTCCTCTGTGAGGAAGCAAAAATAAAAAAAACTGCTCACACCAGAGTGTATTGTCGGATACATTGGCGACGGTGGATCAGAGGGTGGAGGGCGGCAGAGCCGACGACAGGTAGGGTAATATACTGCGGACCACCTAGTGGCTTCATGACTTTGCCATATGCCAGAGTCAGCGTGACTAAGGCCCACATGGCCAAGCTTTGTACATCCGCGCAGTAGCCTTTCCACAGTGTGCTCTATGACCGAGCCGTCTCGGCTCAAAGGTCCCCCGCGTGCTGTATACCGTCCGCTCATCCAGAAACAACAACGGAAGGAAACTATTGATCACGAGAGCACCGGCATACGTGTACCGGAACTAGGACGATTGATTTTCTCCATACCTGTGCTCAAATTCACGGAAATTAATACCAGGAAACCAATGCATGCGGAATATATTTAAACACCTGTTTTGCACAGAAATCACACTATTGCAAAAAAAATATTCAAAATATATTTAAATTGATTAAATTCGAAATATATTAAAATTTATTAAATTCTGAATATATTTAAATTGATTAAATTCTAAATATATTAAATTATGAATATATTTTATTCATATAACGGTACTACGTTAACCATGCTTGTTTTCCGAAGTCTCCATCTATTTATTTTTTTAACGATCTACCTACTTATCTGTTTTCCGTTATAATGGATGTGTAATGCTCTGGCCGCTTATTATACTTCGCTTATTACGGTCCGTACTGTCTCGCTTATCTCGCTACCTACGATAAATCTATCAATGATTAATCTAGCACGGTTCTGCTTGTATCGCACCGGTGCTTAGCGGATATTTCCCACGATTCAATCAAATTCTATGTATCTATAGTATAAATTACTTAATCGTATAAATTACTTAATATGTGAGCACATATTTGCAAAAGAAAAATTACAAATATTTTTCGGCGAAAACATGCTTCATACATCACAGACCCATTTTCCGATAAATGTCGCCTATACTTCTCTCCACGTGTCAATTATATTTCAATTAAATTCTTTCTCTACGTTTTACAGATACAGTTTCTGCAGGAGAAAATTTATATTCATTGCCCTCGGACCTCATGTCAAGGATATTTAACAGTTTTATTTTTTTCTTTTATTTTTTCATTATTTTGACCCGACCCGAGCCCCTCAGGGATTGAAATACAAATAATCGCGAGCGATATACTTGTTAGGGAGGACAGATGAAATATTTCAGGGCTCGATCCCTTGGGTAACGCCCCCCCCCCTCCCCCACCCCTCTACCCGGTCGAAGGAATGACCGTAAAGATCATGCAATTAATCAATGTAAACAGAATACCCGAACAATGCATGTGCGGCGACGCTGGATCGAAAGGGGGGATCTCATATTTTTTTATTGGGACCGAACACTCGAGCGTAGCCGGGCACCCGCCTTCTGTCAATAAATAAATCTCGTCCCGCAGAGAGGAGCAACGCATCCCCCCGGTAACGTTGATCGACGAGTGTATAACCATATCTCCCCAAAAATTGCGCGAACGACTGAGATCAAGTGTGCGAAGAATGCGGAACAAAGCGTTAATACATCGACATACTCGAAGATATCGCGGGTAATGAGCATAGCTGCACTGAATAAAAATTGGCTTGCGGACTGCCAAAAAATATTCTTATTTCAATTCTCACAATTCCGTATGATATTGAAACAAGAAAGTGACATGTTATCGTTTCAATCCCGTATGCAATTTTAAGAATGGAAATAAGAATTTTTTTCTTGAGCAGCCTGCGAGTGAATTTTCCTTGAATTATTGATGTGTTTTTTTCAGTGTGATCAACCGATTCCGAGGTACATTGCTTAGATCCGAAAATTCTATGTCGCTCCGATCGAGTATGCAGGATTCGATCAATTTTTATTATTATTTTTTCATCACATACGAAATATGTGAGGAGAAAAAAGTGGTGTAAAAAGAATTTAAACAAAATTGGTCATTGAGATTACGGTCCAGAATTTTTTTCGCGTGATCCAGGGTGCTAAATATCTAACCAGAACCTGCGCGAACGACTGTGATCGGGCGGGCGGATAATCCGGAGCAAAGGGTTAACACTCCGACATATTCGAAGATATCGCAGGTAATTAGCGTAGCTAATGACACGTTTGCGAGGTAAATCTTGTTACCCCGTATTCGATCCGAATATCAAGTATGGAGCATCCGGTCGAATGAACCGCCTAATCTGCCTCGTTAATTTGATGAGTAATCAATAATTTGTATTATTACTATCTCACCCCATACGGATAGACACATGTCTATACATGTAAAGAGATAAAATATTGCAAAACAAAAATAAACAAAAAATATTATGCTGTTAGATTACGGTCCAGAAAAGTGTTCCCCATATCCCAGAAAGCAAAGAACTGTTCCAAAACCACCGCGAAGCGAATCCGTAACAAAGCCACAAAGTCATGCAAAACACAGTCGGTAATAAAAACTGTAATTTTTCTACGCTGCTGAAACTTTATTCTCCAACGGTAAATAGAATACCACTGCCTCTATAAATTCCACCGTGGACTTCTATTTCCTTCCAACGCTGAAGTTTCAACACCAAAAAAAAAAAAAAAAAAAAAAAAAAAAACATAAAAAAATAATCAAATAAATATTTATTTAAATCAAATAAATATTTTACTTAAACCAAATAAACGGTGGACGTCAAAGAAATTATTTTTCTGTGTGCGGTATTCCGCATGCCATTAACACCCCGCATATTCGAAGGCATCGCATCGAGCTTCGATGACGCGTCTCCAAAGTAAATCGCATTAGATCCACCAGCCGAAAGTTCCGCGCATCCAGTATGTACGAGCATATCCGGTGCAGAACCGCCTAATCTGCCTCGTTAACTTGATGGATCTCGAATTCCGCGCCGAACCGCGTGAAATGTCGCGTTCCGCTAATGGACAGAATCGCACTCCGGCGCTAATCCCGACAAAAAATGATAACCACCTTCCCAAAAAAAAGAAACTACATTAACGCTCCTCCCCAGCCAAGGTTCATCACGCACGCATGATATTTCCCGCCCGGTGCAAGTGCGTACGGCCGACGATGGAGGGCAGCGTGCGGAGGGTGGGAAGTGAGATAATACGCAGGACGATGTTTCGCGGATAGTCATAACCCCAGTGCGTAGAGCGTTCGCGGGGGCGATGCGAGGGAAACGGCGATAGACGAGGAGAGAGTGGGACGAAGCCGGGATATAGTGAGTGCGCGGGTGTAGGATCAATATAAGCGATGACATAGCGAGAGCTCATCTTTAAGCCACGCCCTGGTCTAGCACCGGCCCAATCCTGGACCGGGATTCTCCCAGTCCTGGCCAATCGCCGCGGGACATCGATTTTTCCTCTTCCGTTTTTTGTTCTCTCGAAAGTAAATTTCTTGCGCGCTGTAGGGGTGGGTGGTGGGGGGTGGGTCGGGGGTTATCTCTCTCCTTCGCTCCCCGCCGCGAGGACGACCTGCTCCTGGTGGCGCTACCGAGGCTGGTGGATGAGCGTGGGTGGCGAACGTTCGTGCGGACCATCGCCAGCAGCCGGTGGGTAGCGCCAGGAAGAAGGGATGAATCGATGAGGAGGGCGGGAAGCGCTTTTCCTGGGGTAAACGAACCCCCCACTCCCCATTGTACTAAGCTCGGTGCGATACACACACATGGACGCACCTGCACGGACGCGGAGCGGCAACAGCCGGGAACGACCGGCAAGGCCGCGCGGTCGCCCCTTATCGACTGTCCTTTTTTCAATCGCGAGATCCACCGCGTTCGCCGCACCTCGATGCCTTTTTTCTTTTACTCTCCACCCTTGGCGATCCGACCCGCATCGCACCGTGCGGGCGCGCTTCTCCTTCGACGTACCGACGTTCGCACATTTCATTTATCGCAGACTTTCCGGTCTCGCACCGTGGGGTTCATGCAGCGAAGTGTGCCGGATGGTTTTTTTTTTTTTTTTTTTTTTTTTTTTTTTTTTTTTTTTTTTTTTTTTTTT
>JAPYZC010009484.1:0-18192 GCA_030522665.1 Ichneumoninae sp. A BG-2022a
CATCTTCCATATGCTTGATTTTTTTCAGATTTTTATCCGATCGAGAAGTGTTTGTAATTCTATTTTATTCCTCTCAAACTTAGGCGGCGTCAGTCATTGTGCTAGTACTACCTTAAGGTAGTACTAGCATTGTGCTAGTACTACCTTAAGGTAGTACTAGCATTGTGCTAGTACTACCTTAAGGTAGTACTAGCACAATAACCGACGCCGCATAAGTTCAAGAGAAAAAAGACAAAGATTACAAACACTTCTCGATGAGAAAAAAATCTGAAAAAATTCTAGCATATAAAAGGTGCTGAAAAGATTGTGCATAATAATATATAAAAGGTGCTGAAAAGATTGTGCATAATAATAATTTCAGAATGTTCATAACTAATTGCTGAAAAGAAAATTGTGCAACAAATTACCCGGCAACCTAATTTTTTTTATTACGGAAATGATTTGTTATTTTTTCTGAATACGTATGAATTTTTTCAGCATTTTATCTATTACTTGAAAATTACGATTTTAAACAAATTTTAAGATAAAGGAAACGAACAACATTTTGGGATCATTATTATGGACGAACAATCTTATCAGCATCTTCCATATGCTTGATTTTTTTTCAGATTTTTATGCGATCGAGAAGTGTTCGTAATTCTCTTTTATTCCTCTCAAACGTAGGCGGCGTCAGTCATTGCGCTAGTACTACCTTAAACGAAGCTCGAGCTCATCGTGAGACGGAGGAATGAGGAAAGAGGACCTAAAAAAAAAAATAAAAAAAATTGAGCCACGTGAGAACCACACATCAAGTCTCCACGCACGGCTTCTTCTGGATTCACTCGTGGCCGCGCGGCGGAAAATTAAGTCGACACCGTCGGAATGTTTTGGAGGAACGCGAAAGGCGAAGTCGTCCAATGATTCCCCGAGTGCTCGGTGACAGTTTACGAGCTCTCGAGGGTCCTCCGACAAGGGCGTTGAGAGGGGCCTCATCCAGCGCGCGGGGGCCGCGTACATGCGAGCCGCGAACGCGCGGTCCGACACGTGTTCTAGCGCACTCGACGAGCAACTCCCCGGCCGAGTATGCGAGTAATGGAATCTCAATTTTTTTTTTTTTTTTTTTTTTTTTTTCTTGTCCGTACTCGAAGATCTTGACGGGTCTGGATGTGCCGCGTGGACTAATCTGATCCGACCGTCGAGTGGAGACGAGTGTCGAAATTCGAGACTCCCTGAGTGCCGCCCGGTTTGTGTCGAATATCTTTTGAAAATGATAAATAAAAAATCGGTTCGGGCGCACGACCGAGTAATACCGAGGTTTCCATTAATTAATCGAGTCGCATTGGACTTACGATGGGTAATGATTAAATTACCTGACTCGAACGACTCGAATAACAAGTTGTGCTAAAAAAAATATGTAAAAATTCACAGACGTACCTTGAAGTGCGAGAGTATAAAAAAATCATCGTATGAAATTTAATGTACTGGTGCTGGAAATTTTTATTCGCAAACTTTTTATTTTTATTATTAACTATTATTAACTTTTTATTTACTTCAATTTCACTCGGAAATTGTATTGATTTTTTATCACTGTTGCACATTTGATTTAATGAAGTTTTGCACAAAAAATTCCATTTCGGTACATTAAATTTACAATTTTTTTTAACAGTGCACAGTAGAATTTTTTTTTGTGAAATTTAATGAACGGTATTGGAAGCTTTTTTACATAAATTGTTTCTGAAATTTCGAACGAATGTGCGTTGCAATTTTACAGTAAAATTGTTAATGAAAATTTTTGTCAATTTCAGGCAAAACATTTGTAATTTTAATATCTGTTATTTCAATTTTACAAAAAAATTACATTAAAATTTAATTAACGTAAGTAATGTATATAAAATTAAATTTCCAGTACGTTAAATCTTAGATTTATTGCTACAGTGTAAGATATACTTTCGGTCTCCCTTGATTAACCAAGGCGCGCATGATAGAAATTACGAATCGTAATGATTAACTACCTCGAGTCGCTTACTCAACGGATCATTATTTAAATTTTCCCTCGGTCGAGATTCTCGAATCTCCGACATTGGAATTTGAATCCCCGTGATTGAGCAAGAGACTTTATCGAATGGAGAAAGCGGTATTCTGAAGGGTTTGCGCGTCAACCCTTATGTTGTACATACGGGAGTGCGGGGCAAAATGGAACAGTGGAGCAAAACAATAATATAATATACATCTATAATAATACATTTGAAAATATTATAAATATATAATAATAAATTTCCCGATAATTTTTGGATGGGACAGTGGGGCAAAACGGGGTTGAAAATCCGGATCTATGAATGGGGTAAAATGGGACACCCGAAAATTATTGAAAAAATTGAATTTTGTCCCACTGTTCCATTTTATCCCCTATTAAAAAACAGAGGCATAAACCTTTTCGCATAGAAGACCCAGTATAATGGATCATCGGCCTCCCTTGATTAATCAAGTTGCGCAAACCAGGAATTACGAATCGTCATGATTAAATTACTTCGAGCCTCTTACTCGACGTATATCGTTTAAATTTTCCCTCGGTTGAGGTTCCCGTGTCCGAGCATTGAGATTCGAATCACCGAGATTGAGGGAGAGACCTTACCGGATGGAGAAAGCGGAGGACTCCGAAGGGTTTGCGCGTCAACCCCTTCGGGACTAATTTAAACTCGCTCTTTTAGCAGCTACGGTTTCTCGGATCTCGGTTCCGGGGCTTCTTTATATACAATTTTCGAGGAAAGGCATATCACCGGCACTACCCGTTGTAACGGCTCTCCGAGGAGCGTCTGCTCGTGCTCCCGCGAGAGACCGGAAGGAGACCGAGGGAGAATAATCTCAACCCTTTCGCGAAACGACTGGTCGACCTCTCGGCCACATTCAATCTCGGCTAATCCAATCTAATCTCACGGGAGACCAGGTTAAACTGCCCTAATTTGAATAGTTATTTTTCCTTTTTTTTGGGTTCTTCCGATTGCCAACTGGACAGTTGGAATTTTAAGGGCCGGACATCTGGCTCAGTAACGGGAGCTTCAGAAAGAAGACCAGGGTAAAACGGACCACCTTACCAATTCCTCTTTCAACCCTCGTTCCGTACCGTTTTGCCCCCCTTTCCTCCCAAGCGGACGTAACACAGTGAGAATGGAATGAAGAATTCGGAGAAGGGAACAAACGAACGGAATACTCTGATGGACAGCTTTGTACGAACGAGAGCAGCGTTTTCAGCAGGTTCACCAGTCCCGCTAGGATTTCGGTCGGTCGCTCTCCCGCTTCCTCTCTCTCCGGCGCGCGATCAGGATTTTCCCCGTAGCCACGGTAGATAGGAACGCGGGTGAGCGCGAGCAACGATATTCCATCAAATAGGATATTCCCTCGACATCGAGAGAAACGATCGCTCCCGATAGTCCCCGGCGTAGCGTTCCACTCGGCGTGACTCGCGGGATTCTCATATCCCGAGTCAATGCCAGCCTCGAACAAACCCCTTCCAAAACCACCCCTCTCACCCCCCCCCCTGACCCCTCCCAACCCCCTTGCCCGCGAATATCCCGGCATACCCCGCTCGCTAATGATTTACGAGTGAAATTGTAGAATCGGCAGCGACGGTCGCGACGAGGGAAAACCGGCATCGATGTATACCAAATGCATTCGCATTCGATTACCCCGGTTTCGATTGCCTTATACGCCACGTTGCCGTGACATAACTTTGCATTCGGCCCAAGGAAAATGCGAAAATTTAACATTACTCAATTTGTAATCTCTATTTCACTCGAGGGACTCCTATTTTTGTTTATTTTTTTTATCGCGAATTTGGGTTTATTTTTATGAGGAAAAATTGTAAATTTGATGTATCGGAGTGGAAGTTTTTGTGGAAAAATTGGTATATTAAATTTAATGTATGGTTGTGATGAAAAAATAATATACTTTTTTCATTGAAATTAAAGTAATTTGTAAAAAATAAAGTAGTTTCAATGTTTTTAATAGATTTTTCTTGTTACAGTCTCCAAGTGCTGCGATAAAATATGCAGAATGTATTTTAGGAGAATGTTTTTAATGTTTATTTCTCTGGATGGAGAAGCGCGAATTTATTAAATTTGCCTGTAAATTAAGAATCATTGTTGCCGGTCAAGAAAACTTGTTTTGTTAAATTTTCACGCTGATAAAAACTCAATAAAAAATCCTCCACGCTGCTGTGACATAACTTTGTATTCGGTACGAGGAAAATGTGAAAAATGTATTTTAATATTTTAATTCAATATAGGGAACCTTTTTCAATGAAATAATACTACAGTGGATATGGTTATTCCAGTGCTGCGACAAAATATGCAGACTTCAGTTCACGATAATGTTATTGGTATTTATTTATATGGATGGAGAAGCTCCAAATTATAAAATTTATCTCTGAATTAAGAATCGTCAATTTCGGGCAAAATAATTTAATTTTTTTATTGATCTCGTTAATAAAAGATTCAATAAAAAATCCTCTGCAACTAATTACTCATAACGGGATTCCCATTATATAAAAATAATGCCCAGCTCCGAATATAAAAAATTATCACAGTTCAATTTTCCAAAACATAATCTTCTAAATATATTCTCCACCAAAAAAAAACAAAAAAATGGATAAGATTCTAAACATTTTTAATATCTTTTACATAAGCAAATCTGAATCCAATCGATATTTCAATTAATTAATACTTTCTGACTCTACGCTGGTGAATTTACAAAAATGTGTCCAAGATCTCGGACATAGAAAAACATGTAGCTGGGAAAACATCATCTTCTGAATATATTCTCCTCTAGAAAAAAAAAAAAATGGACAATATTCTAAACATTTTAAATATCTTTTACATAAACAAATCTGAATCCAATCGATATTTGAATTAATTAATACTTTCTGTCTCTAGGCTGGTGAATTTACAAAAATTTGTCCAAGATCTCCGAGATAGAAAAAACATGTAGCGCTAAATCTTGTGCATTCCAAACGAGATCGACGCCGATTGGTGCTCGAAACATCGGGTAATCCAGTCGTCGTCGCGGTAATCCCAGTCGTCGTCGCCGAGCATAGAGAGCTCCGGGAGCTCAACGAGGACAAAATATCGTGACAGATCCTCGTGTCGGATCCCCCGGCATTCCGCAGTGACATCGTCCTCGCACGCCTATCGTCGCGCCCCCGAGGACGGTGGCTTAGCACATTGCTCCTGACGCTCGCGCGTCTTCTCTCCACCTCGTTCGCTTCCCATCTCACTCTCTCGTTGCGTTGCCCCGTTCACCCACACATGAATATTCAGCCTCGGGGACGCTTTACATACATTGAATATGCATCGCGAGTCCTTCCTTCCCTCTTAGGTCATTTACAAGATGCAGATAGCGCGTCGCGCCCTGTGCCTATGTGCCCCGTGCCGCCCGCGTTTTCTGCATATATATATAAATATATATATATATATATATATAAATCCACACCGCAATGTTCCTGCCATCGTCGTCACCGAAAACCATTCAATAGAATAAACCGAGTACGACGCCGATTTTTCGTTAAAATCGGTACACTGACATAACCGAACTTTTCGGTATTGTTCCCCGCTTCTCAAAGCTACTGCCTTATAGCCCTATAGTCTAAATATATTCTCCTCCAAAAAAAACAAAAAAATGGACAATATTCTAAACATTTTTAATATCTTTTACATAAACAAATCTGAATCCAATCGATATTTGAATTAATTAATACTTTCTGTCTCTAGGCTGGTGAATGTACAAACATTTGTCCAAGATCCCCGATATAGAAAAAACATGTAGCGCTAAATCTAATAAATTTATATATATTTATATTTATATAAATATATATGAATATAAATATATATATATAAGTTTATATATATAAATATATATATAAATCCACGCCGCAATATTCCTGCCATCGTCGTCACCGAAAACCATTCAATAGAATAAACCGAGTACGACGCCGATTTTTCGTTAAAATCGGTACACTGACATAACCGAACTTATCGGTATTGTCCCCCGCTTCTCAAAGCTACTGCCTTATAGCGAGTCGGATTGGTTAATGCACTGAAAAAAAAATTGCTTGCGGACGGCCAAAGTAAAAAATGTTTGTCTCAATTTTACTTTCATTTCTTACAATTCCGTATGATATTGAAACAACGACAGCAAGACTGTCAAGGTGACATGTTATCGTTTCAATCCGGTATGAAATTGTACGAATTCAGAGTATCTTTGGCAGCCGGCAAGCAAATTTTACTTGAATCAATGATATTTTTTTTTAGTGTGGGTAATTACTAGGCCTCACTTATTTTTTGTCCATTTTTGTTTTTTCGTCCTTACGCACCGGGGCAAAACGGGACGGTGGGGCAAAACGGGACTGTGAAGGCAAAATTCAATTTTCCAATAATTTTTGGATGCCCCATTTTGTCCCAACGGTACACCCGGATTTTCAACCTCGTTTTGCCCCGCGGACGACCATTGCCACAATCCAAAAGTTATTAGAAAATTGCGTTGTGTCTCATTGGCCACAATCCAAAAGTGATTGGGAAATTCCGTTTTGCCCCGCTGTGCCATTTTGCCCCGCTCTCCCCTACTACTATGTACCATGGTAATATCGCTCAAACGATACGGTCATATTTAGACGGAGAAAAAAAATGCTTGGGTTAAGCAAATACACGGTGACATACGTTCAAAGGTGTATTTTGTTGGTACGACGAATATGGTTATTTCAATCGACAAATTTTTTATAAATTGAAGCAAATAATCGATTAACAAAACAATGCCTTATTTGTACCAAATAAATAACAGCTTTGAACATGCCCTGTAAAAATAAATTTTTATGCAATTTTAATTATACTGAAACCCGAAATTTGCTTACAACACTTAATTTAATTAAACATTAGGGTGCTTTTTTGGTAAAATTGAAATACCAGATATTAAAATTATAAATTTTTTGCCTGAAATTTACAAAAAATGTCATCAAAAATAAATATTTTACTGTGAAATTGCAACGCACATGCGTTTTAAATTTCAGAAACAGTTTATGTAAAAAAGCTTCCAATACCGTTCATTAATTTTCCAACAAATTTTTTTTACAGTGTATGCGACAAAAAAAAACAGTGAACAAAATTAGAAGACAAAACCAGTCGCTTGACCATTTTTATACGCGACACTGCATTTCTGGAAATTGTTTCAGATTTTTACGAAGATTTTTTATTTTTAAAAATATTAAAGATAATTTTTTTTATCCCAAAAATAATTATAAATAATTTTTTTAGAAAATCTAATAAAAGTATCTCCGTGCTTTTCGGACTTAGTTCAGTCATACAAAACATCGCGGACTCAATGCAAGATTTGCCCCATATGTGTATATGTGTTTACGTACATAAATACATATATATAAACCCTAGTCTCTATGTTTCTCTCATCGTCGTCACCGCAAACGCATAAACGACCGCGCGCGACAATTCTAATTGGATTAACCGTGTTCGACGCCGAGTTTTCGTTAAACTCGGTATATCATCACCGGACAACCTTCCCGTTCCCCCGTTTCCTCTCGTGCGACTCGACAACCCTTGACCCTCTCGTGGGTAAATTTGCGCGCATCCACTTACGAGGTTTGCCCGCTCGCTCTCGTTTAACATCGATTAAGTAATTATACGGCGAAGACTCGGCCGTACCCTCAGCGGCTGAAACTCGGCAAATTAGATAATTCACCACGCGCGACAAAGCACCGATGTTATCAACGACCTTGGGATAACACGATCGTCGTTCTCCACTAAACACAGTGGTTAAAAAAAAATTCCCAGACTTTTCTCCCACATTCTTTAAAAAAAAATGTCTTGACATTTCCAGGATTTCCAGGCTTTCGGCGGAAAAGCAATAAAAAAACGAAAAAAAAAGATGTTATAAAAAGCGGGACATCTCGATCGACGTGGCTCGTATCCGTTTGACTTTTACAGTCGGCCCTTTTTTTATCGGCCACTTTAAACCGACGGCGAGATAAGAAGGAAACTCACACATGATCCGAAGTGGAACCGAGTTACTGGCGGTTTTTCCCTCGCTATTAGCCGCCAGACAAGTGTACTCTCCCGCGGAGCTTCTCGTTACGCGCTGAAGTACCAGCGAACGATCGCTGAGAACTATACCAGCAGTCCCGTTGTTCTTCAGCTCTTTGCCCTGAAAAAAAAAAAACCAGAAACAAACGGATATACGTCTTTTCTTAACTCCTGTAATTCGCTCTAAGTTTTTTTATTTTCACTTTTCTACCGAAAACGTACAAAAAAACAGTTTTCCTAACACATGCACGTAAAATCCCGCTTTCCGTTCCTGGAAAGTGTGCGCAGAAAGGCACTTTTTCGCATCGCGTGCGGGAATAGTACATTACGATACTAGTGCGATAAAACTTTTTCTGACGAGTGTGAGTTTGCAGCACGAGCCGAAGGCGAGTGTTGCAATTATACGAGTTCAGAAAACGTTTTATGCACGAGTGTCGTACGAAATTTTATTTCACAAGGTGTGAAAATGAGGTTGTACGCACGCGAAGCGTGCGTAAAACCGTACGCACACTTCACGGGAACGGAAAACGTGATTTTCGTGAATTTGTTAGGAGAAATTATGTGAATGGCATGGGCGTACATTTAAAAAAAATATCATTGAATCAAGAAAAATTTGCTTGCGGGCTGCCCATGAATTAAAAACGTTGTTTCAATTACACTCTGAATTCGTACAATTTCGTATGGGATTGAAACGATGACATGTCACCTTGCAAGTCTTGCTGCCGTTGTTTTAATATATGGAATTGTAAGAATTGAAAGTAGAATTGAAACGAAATTTTTTTTTCTTCGGCTAATTTGTTTTTCAGTGTAGAAAAAGGAGTTCTGACTCGTGTGAATGCCGAACTCAATTTCTACGCATTTACCATACAAATTACTATTTATTTTTTTCGTAAACAAAAAACCGAAAGCGAAAAACGGAAAGCTTCGAAAAAAAAAATGCGACTCACGTCTTTGAACCAGGCGAGCTTGTGCGTTTTGGGATTGGCCCGTACGATGCACTCGAAGTAAACGTCGTCGCCCTCCTTGATGTCGTCAGGATTGAGGTTGATTCCCATCTGTAGTACAACCTCCGGCTGATAGTGCACGTCCAGCCGCCATTTGTCCTCGAGTTCGCTTTCGGGAATCGCCGGATTCTCGGCACGACAGGTCAGGTACTGGCCGTCGTCGTCGATGCTCGGCACGAATTCGAGGATGCTGATGCTCTGATTGTTCTGCAACGGATACTGCAAACATTTGAGGTTTCAAACCGAAGAGCGAAACCAAGAGAGATAATATGAAAATTATTATTTTTAAAAATTGTAATAGACTAAGAAAAATACACTGATAAAAAAATTGCATAGTAAAAGCAACAATACTGACTTTTTACCATAAAAAACAGTTCCCAAGGTGAATATCTTCATTTTATAGTTATAAGAATGCCAACAAATCGTGATTGCACCTACAATTACAGTTTAACGAATTGAATATATACTATCGGAAATTATCTATATAGACGTTCCCCCTGGGAAGTATTAGATATTGTAGGAAAATGATATCCTTTTTCTCAGCGTACAAAATAATATAAAATAGTATAAAATAATAATAATATATTATTTAATTTTTTTTATTATTTTATAATAATAAAATAATAAAAATAGTATAAATAATACAAAATAATATAAAATCGACATCATCGAGAATTCGACGTCCGACCGGAAAGCGATCGACGCTGAAAAAGAAAAACCAAACAATATAATACACTAAGAAAAATACACGGATAAAAAAATTACATAGTAAAAGCAACAATACTGGCTTTTTACCATAAAAAATCGTTCCCAAGGTGAATATCTACATTTTATATTTATAACAATGCCAACAAATCGTGATTGCAACCACAATTACAGTTTAAGGAGTAGAATATATACTATCGGAAATTATCTGTATAGACGTTCCCCCGGGGAAGTATTCGATATTGGAGGAAAATTATATCCTTTTTCTCAGCGTACAAAATAATATAAAATAATAATAATATATTATTTGATTTTTTATTATTCTACATCAATAAAATAATAAAAATAGTATAAATAATACAAAATAATATAAAATCGATATCATCGAAAATTCGACGGCCAACCGGAAAGAGATCGACGCTGAAAAAAAAAAAAAATCGCAGAGTTACTTTTTTATTTTTTATGCGTTCATTTTATTGTCGGATATCTCGCGCCAGAATCGGGGTGGATTACGCGGCGGCATCGCGACATTTATTATTTACATGGTTTAACGAGGTAGATGTTACATGTAGGAACACCTGACTCGTTGGAAAATCGTGAAACAGCGTTTCGGGGAAAATGGTTTCGAGGCTTGAAGCACGGGTAAAATCGGTAGTGAAATGCCGATGCTGGTCCGGGGCGGAGGGGGGGGGGGGGGGGGTGTGCGGACGCGAGTTAGCAAACGCAGCGCTATCTATATCTCTCGCCCGATACACGATGAATGGAAAGCAACGGTATCCGACAGGATGGATGTCGCTTGACGCCGGCCGAGCTCGATTTTTTTTTTTTTCCACCCAAATTTTGCTCCGCAGCAATGCAACGTCGGCCGGAATCGCTCGGCGTTCCCCATTCTCCGGGCCCGGCGCGTTTCGACGTGGACACGCGGCCTCGCATGCCCGATCAACGGGCACGATAAAGCTCACCCTCTCTCTCTCGATCTGCACCCGCGACGGTCTCGAATGTCGGACTTTCGATATACGAACTCTCCGCGAGCGAGCGGGAAAAAATCACTGGCGTCACGGTGCGCGACGAGCCGCGGTGAGGAGTTGCGGAGTCACCCGAGAGGGAACGACAATCAAAATCGCCGAGGGAAATGAGGAGGAATCGCGGCAGCCGAGAGAAGAAAAGTTGTTCATTTCGCTGTGCGATTCTTTTTTTTATATTTTTTTTTTAGTTTTTATTTTTTTTTTACGGTGGAAAAATCGTCTCCAAGGTCCCATGCGACTGATTGTTCGTAATGGTGTGCCAATTATGTAGAAAATTCTCCGGGTCCGTGGATAAAAAAATATTAGGACGGCTTCACTTTTTTTAAAATATAAATATAATTTTTATGGAAACTCGACTCTTAAAAAATATTTGGACACGGAGATTTTTTTGTGGCCTGATTTTTCGTTCGCTCGTAAATTAAATAAAATAAAAGACGTATTTCGTCCAACAAACTTCAACGGTACGCTGATATTTTGATAAGGCGTACTCCACGGAAGGAAAGTAAAAAAATTCACCAACGAGACAAACGAGCTGTATGGGCGAATTTTGCGGCAAAGTGTCTGGCAAGATTTCCGAATTTAGGTCCAGCTCAGTTTTGCTTCCGGATAATTTTTCTTTTAATTCTCGATATTAAAAAACAATCTAGACTCAGTGATTTGTTTTATACGATCAAAGCACGTGCACGAATGATCAATCACAAAAGACTTCCGGTACGATTTTTTTTCAACCCACAAACAAAATTAAATAAACAACACGGTCAACTACAGATTTGGACAGGAACATTCAAATATATGTATATATATTTTTTTATCACTTCACCAAAATATATTTTTAATGCATTAAAATATTTTCTTTGACCAAATAAATGTTGATTTAAAATATAAAATGTCATTGACCGAATCTTGAGTCGATTCGACCGCATTTTTTATCAGTGCATCTTTCAAGCGTTTAATTATCAGGCAAACGTTTGATAGTGCGAACTCCATGAGAGGCAAAAACAAAATTCACAAACGAGGAAAACGAAAGTATTTTCTTCGACCAATTAAATATTTATTTAAAATATAAAATGTCTTTGACCGAATCTTGAGTTGACTCTACCGCATATATTTTACCAGTGCATCTTTCAAACGTTTAATTATCAGGCAAGCGTTTGATAGTGCAAACTCCACGAAAGGAAAGAAATAAATAAACAAACGCAGATAGCGATCCGACGAGTTCCGCGACAAAGTGTCCGGTAAGATTTCCGAATAGTAGTAGAGCGGGGCAAAATGGCACAGCGGGGCAAAACGGGATTACGATTCAAAACGCAATCGTCCAATAACTTTTGGATGTTGGCAATGGTGGTAGGTGGGGCAAAACGGGTTTGAAAATCCGGACGTATCATTGGGCTAAAATTGGGCACGCGAAAATTATTGGAAAATTGAGTTTTGCCCTCACTGTCCCGTTTTACCCCTATGTCCCATTTTGCCCCGGTCTCCCCTAACACGAGGTACGCACAGCTTCCATTAGGGGAGCGTTATTCCCATCGTGCGAGACAGTCGACGTTGCATGGCGCACAATCTCGAGGTGTACGAGCAAAGTCGGCGAATAAAGAAGGCAAGAAGACGAGCGAGGTAAAACTGGCGGTGGAAATGTTGGAAAACGGGTCTCGAGCCAATTACGAGAGTTCGGAGTCGAATATGAAAATGTCGCGAAGCTTTGCGCGAGTTCGCCGAGGATGAGGTGGCGAGGAGGGGGGGGGGGGCGGAGGGGGTTGGGGGTGTCGGGAAGGGCAAGGAGGTCCCTCGTTCCCTTCTCGCCGAAGATGGCACGCGTCCCAGAAAACCGCCTGCGCTATCTGAACTTCCTCGCGCTGGCCTCGCAAGCCGGGCCGCGCACGCCGAGAGCATCGGCGCACCCCGAGCAGCACTCCGCGAATTCGTCGCGTACATCTTATGACTACGAGAGGACGGACGTGCTTCGGGTAAATGGGAAAAGTAAGCGAACCTCGGAAGTTTGTCGCGGAAGTGGAAGATTCCGAGTAAGGGAGAAACGGAGCGAGACGGGGAGTGAGAGATCGTGGCAAAGTTACCGGCGAGGCTCGCCTCTCTCGTCACCGTCTGGTGGGATTTTCGTACGATGAGAAGAACATGTCCTATGCTACACTGGTTAGGCTCGTCGGGAATACGAGAACTCCTCCTCGAGTCACGAATATTATACTACGAGACGCTCGAGACACGAAACTACTGTGCAGCTCGATGGTACCCAAGAGTTCTAACGAGCGTAAAATATGGTGTATGTATATATGTATACATGTATATGTATGTATGGACAGTGGAACAGAGTTAAACAGAATCACATCTTCTCGGAAAATTTGTGAATTCCACTCCGACCTTATTTTTGTTGGTCCAGAGTTGAGTTCACAAATTTTTAACTATAATTTACCATTTACGAGGCGATCGTTCCATCATGAGAATACCAAAGAGCTTGAAATTTCATTTTCGATTTCGGCTCATTTATCATATCCCAAAAGTTTTGACGAGCGTACAATAAGGTATATGTATACTTATGTTTATATATGTGTATATATGTCATATATGTTATATATGTTTATTTATGTTTATGTTCTCGATATGTGCATACATATATACGTATGTATCAACAGTGGAATAGATTTGAATAAAATCACATCTTCTCGGAAAATGTCTGAATTCCACCCCGACCTTATTTTTGTTGGTCCAGAGTTGAGTTCACAAATTTTTAACTATAATTTACCATTTATGAGGCGATCGTTCCATCATTAGAATACGAAAGAGCTTGAAATTTTATTTTCGGTTTCGGCTCATTTATCATATCCCAAAAATGTTGACGAGCGTACAATAAGGTATATGTATATTTTTGTTTATATATGTGTATATATGTTATATATGTTTATTTATGTTTATGTTCTCGATATGTGTATACGTATATACGTATGTATCAACAGTGGAATAGATTTGAATAAAATCACATCTTCTCGGAAAATGTCTGAATTCCACTCCGACCTTATTTTTGTTGGTCCAGAGTTGAGTTCACAAATTTTTAACTATAATTTACCATTTACGAGGCGATCGTTCCATCATTAGAATACCAAAGAGCTTGAAATTTTATTTTCGGTTTCGGCTCATTTATCATATCCCAAAAGTTTTGACGAGCGTACAATAAAGTTTATGTATATTTATGTGTATATATGTGTATATATGTCATATATATTATATATGTTATACACGTTATATATGTTATGTATGTTTATTTATGTTAATGTTCTCGATATGTGTATACATATATACGTATGCATCAACAGTGGAACAGAGTTGAATAAAATCCCAGCTTCCCGGAAGATTTGTGAACTCCACTCCGACCTTAATTTTGTTGGTCCTCAGTTGAGTTTAGAAATATTTTACTACAATTGACAAATTACGAGTCGACGTTCCGTCGTCGGAATACCCAAGGGATTTAACGATCGAAATTTAATTTTTCCGTTTGACTCATTTATCGTAAGTTGAGAAGAAGATTTCTTAACGGGGTCGTCGAGACTACGAAACTTGGGCTACACTTGGGCTCGTTGAGAATACGAAAAGTCCTCCGCGTCTCATGAATATATACCACACAACAAACGAATTGAAATTAGAATTGAAAGAACAATTTTTTTCTTTGGCAGTCCGAAAGCAAATTTTACATGAGTAATTCCTATTGTTTTTTCGGCGTATCCAGTGCAGCAGAGTTAAACAAAATCGCATCTCTAAAAACTTGTAACCTCCACTCCGACCTTATTTTTCTCGATCCGCAGTCGAGTTTACAAATTCGTAACTACAATTGACAATTCACGAGTGGACCGTTCCACCGTCGGAAAACCCTCGGGACCGAGCGATCGAAATTTGATTTCTCCGTTCGGCCCGCGAATCCATCTCTCCGCCGGAGCGTGGCGAACGAGGGACAGGCCGGAGGTCGCGAAAGGGGTTGACGGAAATTTCGGTCCAGCAAAAAAAAAAAAAAAAAAAAAAAAAGAAGTAAAAGAGCAAGCGAAGCACGACGAGAAAGCCAGAGATAAAGAGTGCGCCCCGCTGCGGTGTTGGCCGGATCGTCGACTTTGGTAGGGAGTGGTATTGATGTACTTCGTGAGTGCATCAGCTGCATAGAGGGCTCGTAAAAAAAAAAAAAAGAAAAAAAAAAAAAAAAAAAAAAAAAAAAAAAAAAATCGCGGACCGTTTGTCTAGTCGCATAGCCGGCTCGGTTCTGTACACGATACGTACGGTTGATTGATTACGACTGGTGGACAAAAATATCGGAGGAAAGAGAGTGTGTAACCGGAGAGGAAGGGGCAGATAGGCAGGGACACTCCCCGGATAGAAGGACTGGAAGCCTGGAGAATAGCGGGTGGAGTGTAAAGAGGAGGATGAAGATGAAGCGCGCGCGCGAGAGAGGAAATGAATGAGAATGAAGGGGTGAAGCGTGAGTGGGAAAGGTTGAAAAGGGATGATACCGCGGAGAGATGGAGAGTCGGAGTGTTTGAAGAGCAACCATCCCCACGGGGGTTTTACCAGCCAAGTGCATTAGAGGGATAAAGTCGAGTCTCCACACGTCGGATGGAACGGGAGAGTGTGTGCGAGCGCTGGAGGATAGAAAGGTGAGTGAAGAAGAGGGGTTTTGCCAGGGCGCGCGAGGTGCTCGTGGCTTTACTTCGACGTTAACTCAACGCGGATTATCATTCCCGGTTGGAAAAGGCGTGGAAGCCCTTTCAGCCTGATAACTCGAGAAAAGAGAGGAGGAGTACTCGGCGAGCTTGCGCTGATAAAAGCGACGAACTTTGGAAAGGGTTACGGCTTACGATTGAAAAATAACTGTGGTGGACGCACAATTTGAGCCATTGACGGGCGGTGGGATTACTCGCAGCGACTGGATTTTCATTTCGAAAAAATTGAGCCTTGTGAGGAAGGAACGATCGTCCTTTCGATGGTTTGTACCCTTTCGGTGAGGAGGTTGGAGCGCTTCGCACTTGTCAAATAAGGGCTACATATTGATAATCGTTTATACAGATGAATGTATGCAGATCACTATAATCGATAGATTTATTGTAATGATGGTTATTTGCATTACGGTTAGAAAAGGTGTGAAAGACCTTTCAGCCTGATAACCCGAGAAAAGAGAGGAGGAGTACTCGGCGAGCTTGCGCTGATAAAAGCGACGAACTTTGGGAAGGGTTACGGCTTACGATTGAAAAATAACTGTGGTGGACGCACAATTTGGACGCACAATTTAAGCCATTGACGGGCGGTGGGATTACTCGCAGCGACTGGATTTTTAATTCCAGAAAAAAAAATTGATCATATTTTGTAATTGAGGTTGTCTGGATTAATTTCTGAAAAAATTGAGCCTTGTGAGGAAGGAACGATCGTCCTTCCGATGGTTTGTACCCTTTCGATGAGGAGGTTCGAGCGCTTCGCACTTGTCAAATAAGGGATACATATTGATAATCGTTTATACACATAAATTTATGCAGATCACTATAATCGATAGATTTATTGTAATGATGGTTATTTGCATTACGGTTGGAAAAGGTGTGGAAACATTTTAATTGTCACATATTTAACAAAATTTTTTTTACGAACCTTCGAATTCCGTTTTTACGAAATTATTATTTACTGTATAATCAATAGATGCAAAAAGTTTGTATAAACGACTTTAAAAAAGCAACTTGCTCGATCGTGTATTTTCGCAAGAACAAAAAATCAGTATCGTTTTTGCATCCGCTACAATAATTGCACAAAAAAAAATACTCACATTCTGCACGGCCTTCTTAATCTGTTTGTTGGCCATCCACCACGTGATAACGGCGTCAGGTCGAGATCCGCTTGTCCTGCACTCGACCGCGTACTTCTTATCCGCCGAGACCTTCGGCTCTTTCGTCAGGATCTTGACGGACACCGGCTTCACTGTAATTCGAGCGTGAAAAAATGAAAAAAAAAAATACAAAAACAATTTTTAAAAAATTTAAAAAAGGTTAAGACTTCCTTTACGGAGACTTTAACGTAACGTTATTCGTATCTCTAACCGCCGATCGCCAGGACAAAGCGCGGGGGAGACTGGCAAAGGCGTAATTTCTCTTGTTGTTCTTTATCGCGAATTGACGTTTAACCGAGCCCGTTGCGATTCCCCGGGGTGGCTGAAGGGTTTACAACGCGCCGGGGGGTTGGGGTTTTTAAGTGCCGGCAGCTCGTCCCGAGGAGGGTGAAAGTTTGCCGCCTCTCCCCCGCAGTCGCCCGTCTTCGCGGTTCGCGTCCTGGGCTGCTTGTCAGCCCGGCGCAGGCAAGGATAGGAAGCACCTTTTAAAACAGTCCCGGCACGACACGGCGATAAATCTTAATTATTTAATTTCTGGGTTGCGAACCAGAGACGGAGGGCCAGGGGGTGGTCGGGCTCTCTCGAAAGGGTTGCGGACAGGGTAAGAAGGAAGTCAGGAAGTTTCTGTTCCACGGAGGGCCTCGAGGAGGGAAGGGTGGACGCGAAGGGTTACGCTCTTGCTCCGCGCTCGCGAAGCTCGCGGCCGTATCACGTATCCGTTGAGCCCTCCGCGTGTAAGTGGCTCGTTTACGAGCGTCCCGCCGCGGGCTCGACGGTCACGCAGCCCCGGGGAAGATTCTTCGAGCAGCCGGTTTAACGGGCTCGGTCGATGGCGAATCGCCGAAAGCCTCTCGCGAACTCGATCATATATATATATATATGTATATATACATATATGTGTATGTATGGACCGTGGAACAGAGTTAAACAGAATCGCAGCTTCTCGGCAAATTGGTGAATTACACTCCGACCTTATTTTTGTTGGTCCAGAATTGAGTTCACAAATTTTTAACTATAATTTACCATTTACGAGGCGATCGTTCCGTCATTGGAATACCAAAGAACTTTAACGATCGAAAGTTCATTTTCGGTTTCGGCTCATTTATCATATGCCAAGAGTTTTGACGAGCGTACAATAAGGTATATGTATATTTATGTGAATATATGTCATATATGTTATATATGTTATATATGTTATATATGTTATATATGTTATATATGTTATATATGTTATATATGTTATATATGTTTATGTTCTCGATATGTGTATACATGTATTCGTATGTATCAATAGTGGAACAGAGTTGAATAAAATCACAGCTTCTCGGAAAATTTGTGAATTCCACTCCGACCTTAAGGGATCATCTCAGTGTGAAATTTTCAAAAAATCGTTTTTTTTTATTATCGGATAGTATACACAGTTACAAACATGCTGTTAAATCTTTAAATCGAAATTCGAATTATTTTCGTCACTACAGCATTTCTTAGAGAAAGAGAACGGAGCGTCACATCCTGATCTCAAAGTTTAAGCGCGTTTTTCT
>JAPYZC010009496.1:0-11042 GCA_030522665.1 Ichneumoninae sp. A BG-2022a
CTGACAGTGCCAATGAGTCGATCGCAACTATAGCCGATATCACAAACATTTGCCGATATCGATCATTGCCCAACTATCTTAAATAATAATAATAATGATGATAATAACAATTTTTATTACTATTGCTACACTGAGAGAAAAGGATGGCATTTCCTACTATAACGAATAGTTCCCAGAGGGGACGTCTATACAGATAGTTCGCGATAGTATATATTCAATTGATTTAACTATAATCATAGTTACAACTATAATTTTTGGTCATTGTCGTAACTGTAAAACTATTTTCTATGTAAGTATTTACTATGTAAGTTTTTCTCAGTGTATAATTGTTATAATACAGTAGGGCTTCTAGAGATCACGCGCTCCCGTTGAATGTTTCCAAAACTTACTTAGAATAGGGAATCAGAATCACTAAGACCAGATGCACGGACTCGAAGGGACTTAGCATGATCGCCTTCCCGTGCCGATCAATCCCTCTGTAATGGGATTGAGAATATTTCAGGCTGAGGGGCCACCGAAGGGGGACTTAGAATAGCAGCCATTGCAGATATCACAAAAATTTATCGATATCGACCATTGTCCAACTATCTTAAATAATAATAATGATAATAATAACAATCGTTATTACCATTGCTATAATTGTTATAATATAGTAGGGCTTCTAGAGATCACGCGCTCCTGTTGAATGTTTCCAAAACTTACTCAGAATAGGGAATCAGAATTACTAAGACCAGATGCACGGACTCGAAGGGACTTAGAATCATCACTTTCCCTCGATACATCCCCACCCCCCCCCCCCCCCCTCTGTAAGGGGACAGAATATTTCAGGCTGAAGGGCGACCCAAGGGGTCCTTAGAAAAGCAGCCATAGCAGATGTCACAAACATTTTTCGATGTCGATAACTGTCCAACTATCTATAGGGGAAAAGTGATGAATATGGCCCACCTCGATTAATACGTAAATCAACTATATATGGCCGGTCCATATATCATTGATTTACGTGTTAATCGAGGTGGGCCATATTCCCCACTATAATAGTAATGATTACAATATTAATTGTTATTAGTATTACTGTAGTTTTATATTATATAGAAATATATTATTGCAATAATAATTAGTAGTAGTAGTAAAAGTATTTATTGACATTGATTTTTACACTTGTGATGGTATGACAATTTCGAACGATACAAATTACATATAATATAATATCGACCTGGGTCCTTCAGCCCGAGGTAGTCTTTGCTGTTAAGTGGGGTATTTATTAGCTAGTGGTGATGAAGGTTTTGGTTTTCTAATTTTTTTCCTTTTTTTACGTGTGCGTGAGTGTATTGTTTATGGATAAATTAATTGTCGTTGATCATTGCTTCCAGCGTTTGCAGAATAGTACGGGAAGAGAATTTGTGTTTCGGTCTATTCTGTGGCAAGCGCTTTACGCACAGCGGTTGTAGGTCTTCCAGTTGATTAATTGCGAATTGTTTTGTAAAGAGCTGTAATCCAATCATAATTAATAAATCATATTATCGATAAAAAAAAATGTAAAAAAATCAGTTTTTTCTCATCCATACGTTGTGCGACGTGAAATCGGGCGTAGGTGAGAAAATGTTGACGTTCCATAATTACCCTAATGCACCAGGGAGTTTGCCATGAGCTTCCATAATTATTTCATAATTATCGTCGGCTAAGTTATAATCTTTTGAGCGGCTTAGTTTTAAGCTTAGAAATAGAAATTCCCAGTTCAAAGCAGCTCCACAAGCGTATCGCGGATACGCCGGACATCAAATTCCATTGGCTTATTGAATTTCCATGGGATCGGTGTAAATTCGGACCCGCGATTATTGTACGCTTTGATACCGGATGTCGATAAATTACATTAATTCGTCGCGTCGTGTGTTACACGGTCGGGGTTCATAGATACACTAGGTACTAGGTATTAGGTACTGCGTTATACCGACGGTCTTTACCACTGCATCGATCTTCACGCTCTGCCGCAATTGATCGCGTACTAATAGGCTTCACGCGCCTCCCATTGCCCCTTCTAATCATATACCCCCCCCCCCCTCACCTCCTCCCTATCGATGTTCTACAAATTAAATTCTCCTTTCAATGGCCTCCCTCCGGCCGAATTCTGCACACACGAGATACTAGATGACAATCGATGGAGTCGTACAATGACTACGAAATTAAATTCTCGTATTGAATGTTCGAACCGGATTTTAATGAAAAATTCGTTCCCTCCACTTCTTCGCAACGGCCGAATGACGTCGAACGAAAGAAATAATCCATTGAACGATGAATTCAGCGAGGAAATAACTGGGAGAAGGAATATAGACAAAATGTTTGGAAATTTTGAATCCTTTGGAGTTTCAATTATAGGGTATTACAGTATAGTTATGTAGGGGAGACCGGGGCAAAATGGCACAGCGGGGTAAAACGGGACAGTGAGGGCAAAGCTCAATTTTCCAATAATTTTTGGATGCCCCATTTTGTCCCAACGATACATCCGGATATTCAAACCCGTTTTACCCCACGTACCACCATCGCTGCCATCAAAAAGTTATTGGACAATTGCGTTTTGACTCGTAATTCCGTTTTGTCCCGCTGTGCCATTTTGCCCCGCTCTCCTCTACTCTCTTAGGGAGTGAGCGGGGCGAAACGAACCATCGTCCTCCATTCGTGTCGAGGAAACCCGTTTTTGGTCATAGTATCCCTAAAAAAGTTGGTAAAAGCAGTCTGTTTTACCCCACCGGTAAAATTAGTTCTCTCCACCTCTTCGAAACGGGCAGGTTACATTGAACAAAATTAATAACACATGGAGCGAGATTTACACACGGAAATAATTGCAAGGAGAAATATGCACAACATATATCGAAAATTCAGAGATTTGTGGTGTTTCAATTTTTGGAGTTTCAATTATAGGGTATTATAGTATAGAATTATATAAACTCGTAGGGAGTGAGCGGGGCGAAACGGACCATCGTCCTCCATTCGTGCCGAGAGAAATTCATTTTTGGTCATGTCCCTAAAAAAGTTGGTAAAATTGTCTGTTTCGTCCCACCGTTAAGATTCGTTCTCTGCACCCTTAGCAGTGGTAAAATTACATCGAACAAAATTAATAACGCATTGAGCGATGAATTTCCTCACGGAAATAATTGCAAGGAGAAATACACAAAAAAATGTGTAGAACATTTAGAAACTTTTACAGTTCCGAATTACATCGTATTACAGTATAGAATTATATGAACGGAGAGTGCGGGGCAAAACGGACCATAGTCCTCCATTCGCCACGAGACAATTCTTCTTTATCCAAGTCCCCAAAAAAGCCCGTTTTACTCCACCATCCTCACATAACCCTGTATTTCCCATAATTTTTTTTCCACTCGCATTCTTAACCCGACATAATTTATCTATCCATACGACAATCACGAATTCATACCAATACAGTTATTCCATATGCATAAAATTGATCCACTCATAGACCGAATGGGGACCGTTTGCTGGCATTAAAAAAAAAAATCACTGAATCCCCTGAATAAAAAATTTTGTTGAAAAAAAAAAAAAAAAAATACACAATTCTGTTGAAATTCCTGAAGATCGGCGAAAAACCAGCGCGTCTCATCCGCATCTCTATCTTATTCATTCGGTGTCCCTCGTCGCTCGGCCAAGCCGCGGGATCGGCGCTCGGAGGTTCCAGCACGACCCGTTCTCGCGCGGCTCGTCGCGACTCTCTCACGAGTCTCTCACCGGCCCAACAGATCGATGTATCCGCGGCTGCGCCCTCGCCGAGAGGCAGCCTGGCCTCGCACAGCTCTCCTCCTTTCTCCTACTCGCGTTCCCTACTTCACAATCCCGGCCATCCACCGTCGTACACCTTTGCGACAATTCTGAGGCTCGAAATAGCGAAATTTCGTGAAGTACGAGTAGCGCGAGTGGGAGGAAGTACGGGGGCGAAGAAGAAGGAGAGACGGAGAAAGGGTGAGGGGGAGAGAGAGATGAATGCGGGGAAATAAAAGAATGCGGAGAAGTATCGTCATGTCGCGTGTGCGAGCCATTTCTCTCTTTAATCCTTTATTCTATTCACACTGCCTGGTTGTTGAGGGCTGGGGTTGTTACCCTCACTCTCGAAAAAAAATTCTCGCACGAACTTTCGAAACTTCTATATCGTGCAGGCACATATATATAAATATCTCTGTGTAGTATAAAAAGATTTCGGCGCTGCCGCCGCCGCGTCAAGAGTATAGGGGGTGGTCCAATAATAGAGTCGAGGCGGGGGTCAATAATTGGGCCAGAGGGGTCAATAGTAGGGTCAGAAGGGCTCTCTAATAGGGCAAGCAGGGGTCATTATTAGGGCCAGAGGGTTAGTAGTAGGGCAAGCGGGGTCATTATTAGGGCCAGAGGGGCTCTTTAATAGGACAAGCAGCGATCCATAATAGGGCCAGAGGGTATATAAAAGGGCCAAAGGGGTCAATATTAGGGACAGGGGGTCAGTAATACGAGCAAGGGTCAATAATAGTGCCAGAGGGATCTATGTTAGGGTCAGAGAGGTGAATATTAGAGTTAGGAGTCAGTAATATGGCCATATGGGGTCAGAGAGGTCAATAATAGGGTCAGAAGGGCTCTTTAATAGGGCAAGCAGGGGCCAATAGTAGGGCCAAAGGGCCAGTAGTAGGGCAAGCGGGGTCAATAATAGGGCCAGAGGGTATATAAAAGGGAAAAAGGGATCAATATTAGGGACAGGGGTTAGTAATACGAGCAAGAGTCAATAATAGGGCTAGAGGGGTCTATGTTAAAGTCAGAGGGTTAATAATAGGGCCATAGGGTCAATATAAGGGTCAGATGGTCTGTAATAGGGACAGACCGGGTCAATAATAGGGCTGGAGGGATCAACAATAGGGTCACAGATTCAGTACTAGGGACGTGAAGTTGCTTAATAATAAGGGCTTAAGTCTCCAAAGGGATGCGAGCGCGCGAGCCACCAGCTCCACTAATGTATATATATATATATATATAAAGAGTCTAAAATATGAGTTTATACCCCCGTTTCTAATATCGTCTTCATTCTTTCTGTTTCAGGTAAGTGTGTCTCGCGAATCTGGGTCACAGTTCGATGTCTTCACCGAGATGTACGGCAAAATCATCCAAGTATACGATTAAGTTACCCATAACAGGTAGGGGAGAGCCGGGCAAACCGGAGACCCGCGACACAACATTTTTCGTTTCTGCCCCCCGCTACTCCCATAAAAAAAAAAAAAAAAAAAAAAAAAACGAAAAGAGCGCATTTTGCGCCCCCGCCCTCCGCCAGCGATAGCACACTGGTCCAGTTCTGGCCGACGTTCGGCGAACACTGGCCGACGCTGTGCCAATACCGGTTCCGTCTGTCGCTCCCACTACAGCTATTGCAATAATACGACTAATAATCAATTACATCATTTATTATTTACGATACGTATGATTAACCACGTTACGCTAATGATTAATTACGTTACATTAATTATTAATTACGTTACATTAATTATTAATAATTTACATAATCAATTCATCGATTCGGCAACGTGGCTCGAATTGCAAGTGGATTCGTTGTGTTTTCGGTCACCGAGTGATGCGGTGCGGGAAAAAAAAAATGAGTCACAGGCTACACCATTGTGGAGAGGAGAGGAAAGAAAGCGCGATGGAAAGTGTTGAACATATGAGACGCGTGGACTGCGCGAAAGGAGCCCGGCTCGTTCTTCCTGAATGGGCCAGCATCGCGGTCGGTACATCTAAATTTAGACGGACGCTGGCTTTATGAATGGACCCTAGATTCACCGAGAGCGAAGTCCCGAGTGAACGAGTGTGTCGGGCGTGCAGCGTACAGGATATGCGAGAATTACACTGCGCATAGTAGTACGTAATATACACTATAGGTATTACGTCTGATTATGTCGGTAACGCACGGCGTGTGGACGCCCGCTCGAGGACAATCGACCCGCCGTTGTCTTCACTCCCTTTCTCTTCGCACCGCGCCTCGCGTCTATTCTCGCGCGCGATAACTTTTCAACTTTCTCCGCGGCGAGGCCTGCGTCTAAAAAAAAAAAAAAATTCCTTGTGATTTCCTTGCCACTTTTCCGCCCGCTTCGCGTGCGTAAAACCGCCACTTTCGCACCTTGTGATGAAAAATTTCGTACATCCCTCGTGCGAAACACTTCTTCTAACTCGTGTGATTACAGCACTCGCTTTTGGCTCGTGCTGCAAACTCACACTCGTTAGAAAAACGTTTTTCGCCCTCGTGAAGTAATGCACTATTTTTCCCGACTGCGCTAAAATAGCCACATTCCTTGCGTGCAATACGGGCGGAAAATAGCCTATTATTGACCGATGATCATTATTAACGTGTGCGCATGCGCAGTACAGTTTCATTACTCCCTAGGGAGTAATAGGGCTCATTACTCCATGGGCAAAAATGGTCATTGGCGAATATGACGATTTTGCGACGCAAGAAATGTTGTTATTTTAACGAAGTCGGAAAAAAAATCGTATGGCACAAGGTAGGAAGCGACTTTTCACCTCGTGTGAATTTCTGCCCTTTCCTCCCTTGTGGCATAATATACTGTTTGTAACGCATGCAGGTAAAATCCCGTTCTCCGTTCCTGTGGAGTGTGCGCAGAAAGGCACTTTATCGCATCGCGTGCGGGAAAATACTGCTCATGCGCACAAACGCAATATGCTATTTTTTTCTCGCACTAGTGCGGAAAAGTGCTTTTCTACGCTCACTTCTCAAAAACGAAAAGAGTGATTTTTGTGAATTTGGTAGGGAAATTATGTGAATGGCATGGGCGTAGAGAAGGGAGTTATGACTCGTGTGAATGTCATTTTCGTACTCGTCAAGAACTCCTCTTCTACGCACTTTATATGCAAATAACTTGATTACTACGTTGATGTAATTTTGGCTTCGTTGTAGAGGAAGTTGAGCGCTAAATTGTAACAAATGAGGAAGCCATGTGCAAATGAATGCACCTCTTTTTCGTAACATAACGATGCAATTTAAACGGTCCAAAATGTTTCGCAACATTTGTGTTAGAAAATCACTAACTGAAATTTACAGAGTTCATCGTTTCGATGCTATGGCTAATGTTATTTTACTCCACTGTTTGACGAATCTTCACATTATTTCACTCCGAGAGCGACATTTTACGCATGAACTCGTGTCGGACAAAAAATACACACACACGAAAAAAAAATTATTTGACGGCCACCGTCAAATTAATTTTAATTTGACGTTTATTAAGATTAAGTAAAATATTTATTTGATTTATAAAATATTTATTTCATTTAAGTAACAGTTTACTTAATTTAAATAAATATTTATTTAAATCAAATAAATAATTTACTTAAACTTAATAAACAGTGGCCGTCAAATACATTTTTTTTCTGGGTGCAACGTTTCCGAAGATTGCAAAAATTTCGGAATCTCAGAAAACTCAAACGTTTCGATTAATTTTTGCTACATGTGGTACCCAAACATTGTACAGTGTTAGTCTATTCCCGTGTCAAATGTAACATCGACACCTCCATGTTTCGACCAGAATTCAATACCAAAGGTATCTGATCAAAACATTATGTTTGTGTGCAGTTTTAGGACGATAGCCCAACAATTTACGCGTCCATCCTTGCGCGAGATAACTTTTCAACTTTCTTTTTTTTTTGAGAGCTCATCTAAAATAAAAAATGAAAAAAGATGGATCGTGATTTCGAGTTTACGCATCCATCCTTGCGCGAAATAACTTTCCAACTTTTTTTTTTTTGAGAGCTCATCTAAAAAAAAAGAAAAAATGGATCGCGATTTGGAGTAGACAAAAAAGCACCCCTGCAGCGATCGATTTTTCCGGACGCTTCGAGAAATTACGGGCGTGTTAAGGAACCCGTCGGAGGAAGTAAGGAACGAAAGAGGGAGAATAAAAAAAAAGAGAACGAAAAAATAAAAGAAAAACGAAGATCGAGCTTCGTTAGAGCGATCGTGCGGCTTCCGCGCACGTGAAGCCTCGCCGCTCGTGAGGAGAGAACGTTCTCGAGATAAAATACCACGGCAGAGGGTGGAAACCGAAAATAGACTACTTCCTTATCCTTCACTTATTACACTTCATTGTATGAAATTTTTTATTTTATTATCATTTTTTTTCCTTCATTCCATGCTAACTACCCGTTTCAATCTTATTCATTCCCTTATCATTGAAATTGTAAATTCAAATTTATTTAAGAATCCGTGCAAGTGATGGACAGTGCATATGCATCGTGGCTGGAGATAACAAATTTCAAGGCGTAGGCGTATGAGCTCGAGCGGGGCAAAACGGGCACACTGAGAAAAAATATATGATTTCCTGCTATATCGAATAATTCCCAAAGGGAACGTAGGGTAGAGCGGGGCAAAATAGGGCAACGGGACAAAACGGGGTTTGTGGGCAAAACGTCACTTTCCAATAATTTTTGGATGCCCGAATTCGCCCTATCGGATACATCAGACTTTTCTGCCCATTTGTGCCACCTTGTCCGATCCAAAAATGATTGGAAAATTTGGTTTTCTCCAAAACCATCCCGTTGCCCCATTTTGCCCCGCTCTCCCCTATATATAAATAGTTTCTGATAGTAGGGTAGAGCGGGGCAAAATGGGGCGACGAGGCAAAACGGTGTTTTTGGGCAAAACGTAATTTTCCAATAATTTTTGGATGCCGGAATTCGCCCTATCGGATACATCAGACTTTTCTGCCCAGTTTTGTCACCTCGTCCACTCCAAAAATGATTGGAAAATTTAATTTTGCCCAAAAACCCCGTTTTGCCCCGTTGCCCCATTTTGCCACGCTCTCCCCTATATATTCAGATGATTACATTATAATCGTCGTTACCGAACAGTGTGAACGGAGGAAAGAAGAAAGACAAGGAGACGTGATAGTAACGGAGTTTTTTTTTGTTTTGGTTTTTCATGGGGTTTGATCGAGCTCGTTTCAGATTAAAACTAAAAAATAAAAAGTTTGTCATTTTCTTGAATAAATTCCTTTGAGTTCAATATTTTGTAGTTGTTTTCGGTTATTTAATTATCTACGGAGTGAGAGACGAGATCAGGAAGGTGAGAGATTCGAGACGCATTTATTGGTGGTGGCGAAACAATCGTGGTTGCAACCATGATTTTTTGTCATTGTCGAAACTACAAAATGTACACGTTCCCCTTGGGAACTATACTTTATGGTAAAAAATGAGTATTGTTGCTTTTACTATTTAATTTTTTCACAATTTTTTTCGGTATACCGACAAAAAAATTTTCTTTTTCAGTGTACAAAAAATGTCCTCTTCATATTGCATAAAATTTGTATCTCGTCCAACTCGCACACTCACGCCAGAATTCGCACTCGCATCGCATCAAAATTTGTCGCTTGAAAAAAACATTTTTGTCCCACCAACAAAATCACACCTTTGAACGTTCGTCGCCGCGCATCTGCTTAACCCAACGATTTATTTTTCTCAGTGTACAAAAAGTGTCCTCCTCATATCGCATAAAATTTGTATCGCCTCCAGCTCGCACTCACGCCAGAATTGGCGTTCGCATAGCTCGCGCTCTTCCCGCTGCACAGAACCCGCGCGATATCGATAAATTTTCGCTAAAAATAATTCGCGTGCGAGAATCGCGCGCTGCGACGAGGCGACATAAAGGAAAATCTCGGGGTGCAATAAGGCGCCCCATAAAACTGCAATCACTGCGTCTCGCACGAGGATATCCGGGTCTGCGGTGCACCTTACGACTATAGGAGGTTTCGCCCCCCCCCCCCTCCCCCCCTTTTAGGTCAACCGGTATCTTGGGAAATAAACCGCGCTGAGCTTCCTCCCGTCGTCGTTCTGCAGACGAAAAGCGAGGAAAAGCGTGGCCCGCAGTGAGAAACGAAGAGGAGAAAAATAAACCTTGTATATTCCCATTTCAACCTTGCCCGAGGCTTACGAGGCAAAGAAACGAGGCAAAGAGCGAGAAAGAAAGAAGAAATTAAAGGATAAAAAAAAACCCAATGCCAAGAAAAGATAGCGAGAAAGAAGAACGGCGTAGAAGGAAGCGAACGAAAAATTCACTTGCCGGACTCTCCGTGCATGTAGCGTGTAGTGGATGTATAAAACAAACGAGGCAACGAGCTCGCGAGCGGTTTTGTTATCGCTCGCGCGCGATAAATTTCCGGTGGTTTCGTCGGTGCAACCGGCTGTCCGCCGTACGGCGAAGCGAAAGAGCCCGGCTGGGTGGCCTGGAAACTTGTACAGAATTCACATCTGCCTCCCGGAAAACGTGGATGGTTAATTTGTCACAGGTTTCGACGATTTCGGCACTGCGGCGAGGCAACGCCACGGAAAAAAACGTGCCGAAGGTTGCTCAACTATGTGTTGAAAGTGTCGGGGAAAAATTGCCTCGGTGTACATCGCAACACACCGCGGATATCTTGAGTTATTAATTACCGTCGGCAGAATCGTAATTGATCATCCCCGAATTAATTATGATTATCCTCGAAAAAATCGTAATTGATCATCCTTGAAATAATTATAATGATTATCCTAGGAAAATCGTAATTGATCATCCTTGAAATAATTATGATTATCCTCGGAAAAATCGTAATTGATCATCCTTGAAATAATTATAATGATTATCCTCGGAAAAATCGTAATTGATCACCCTCGAAATAATGTAACGATTATCGTCAGAACAATCGCAATTGATCATCCTCGAAATAATTATACATACAGAAAGATAATTTATTTGACGGACGCCACGCAAATAAATATTTATTTTATTGAAATAGAAAATGAACATTTATTTTCGCTTCAAAAAGCCGCAGACAATATTTCAACATGGTTCAATAACTGGCGGCTTAAGGAGGCTTCACACGTACATTCCCAGTCAAAAGTGAGATTCAGTGAGAATTCGAACACTTCCTAGTGGTATTAAAATCTGAAAAAAATCAACTGTATTAAAGGTGCCAACAACATTCATTTTGCATAATAATAATGTCAAAAAGTTATTAACAAATTGCTAAACAAAAAAA
>JAPYZC010009508.1:0-12745 GCA_030522665.1 Ichneumoninae sp. A BG-2022a
GTATTGCATTTAAGATTAAATTATAAAAATTCAAATACAATGTACATGAATTCTAATTTCATATACCGAGGTTGTATATTTCATATAACTTTGTATATTGCACGTGTTGTAAATTTCATAACATTTTTTATAGTGTACGCGTATGAACTTTTTTGTTTAACTCGTGTGATTGCAACGCTCGCCTTCGGTTCGTTCTGCAAACTCGCACTCGTGAGAAAATGTTTTATCGCTCTAGTGTTGTAAAGACAATTATTACGATACTAGTGCGTAAAAGCGGACTTTCGACGAAGGTTGCGAAGTCGGTAAAACGAGCCGAAGGCGAGTACTGTCTGTTGTGCGAGGTGATGGCGAGTGTTGCCTACTTCCCAACAATCATCGTCAGTTTTGTCATGTAGAGCGGGGCAAAATGGGGCAACGGGGCAAAAAGGGGTTTTTGGGTAAAACGTTATTTTCCAATAATTTTTGGATGCCGAAGTCGCCCTATTGGATATATCAGGCTTTTCTGCCCAGTTTTGTCACCTTGTCCGATCCAAAAATAATTGGAAAATTTAGTTTTGCCCAAAATCCCGTTTTGCCCCGTTGCCCCATTTTGCCCCGCTCTCCGCTAAGTACAGCATACTACTTTTTGTAACAATGTACAAAAACGTGGCGAAAGCGTGCGAAAAAGTAACGTAAACGAAACAATAGTGTTAAGGAAGCGTGTAAAAAGTAGCTACACCCAGAAAAATAATTTATTTGACGGCCAACGTTTATTCGGTTTAAGTAAAATATTTGCTTAATTTAAATAAATATTTATTTAAATCAAATAAATATTTTACTTAAACCAAATAAACCGTGGCCGTCAAATAAATTTCTTTTCTGGGTGTAGAGTGTTAAAAAAATGTGCGAAAATAGTACATTACGATACTAGTCTGAAAAAACTCTTTATGGTGCGTTAAGAAATCATTTTTCGCACGAGCATCGTACAAAATTTTATTTCACGAGGTGTGAAAATGGGGATCGAATGCACACGTAGCGTTCGCAAAAACCCAGTTTTCCCACCGAGTGATATAAACAACCTTTTTATGTGTTTATTTATTTTTATTTTTTTGGTCCCTGCACTATATTACTGAAAATGAAGCTGCGATATAGTATCTTCGGTTCTTATACATGGCAAACACGCTCTTGCGACTTTGGCCACGCGACATGCATATCCAAGGGTGTCTTTTACTAACTCCCTCGACGACTGACCACGTACGCCCTCTCTAGCACCACCCTCCCTCATCTTTTTTATTTCTTAACGAGGCAACGCTCCGTAGTCACGTACCAGAGCTGTTCATTGTACGTGGCACTTTGCTGAATGCGAATTCGAAAAAAAAAGAAAAAAAAATATATACTGTGCTCTGGCGTGTCATGCCAGTAGTACGAACGCTAGTTCGGCAGACGGCAGTGGTTATCGACTAACGCCCGGAGCAAGTAGTCACTCCTTTTTTTTCGTCGCACCGATTCGTGACTTAACGAAATTCTGAAATTCAGACGCGGGAATAAATGTTGCTGATTGACAGGCTCGGTCGCGAAAATGAAAAAAAAATGTCTGCACCCAGAGAAATGGTTTATCAGATTTAAGTAAAACAATGCATTAGAATTTTGTTTATGCAATTGGTGCTGACGAAAATTCGGAATTTTGAGAAAATTCCGAACTTATAAAATTCCGAACTTAGAGAATTCAGAGTTTAGAGAATTCAGAGTTTAGAGAATTCAGAATTTAGAGAATTCAGAGTTTAGAGAATTCAGAGTTTAAAGAATTCAGAGTTTAGAGAATTCAGAGTTTAGAGAATTCAGAATTTACAGAATTCAGAATTTACAGAATTCAGAATTTACAGAATTCAGAATTTACAGAATTCAGAATTTACAGAATTCAGAATTTACAGATTTACAGAATTCAGAATTTACAGAATTCAGAATTTACAGAATTCAGAATTTACAGAATTCAGAATTTACAGAATTCAGAATTTACAGAATTCAGAATCCTAATTTCTTAGACGAGATACGGCGTGACAAAAATCGTTCCAAAAGTTCTTCGCGTTTACCAAAGCTACTTCCGATATCTCGGGTCATTGAACCTCGGATGTGTTACGGAGACACAGGCGTTTTTTCGACCATATCTCCTCCCCACTCAGCGAATCTTCCGACCAGTCTGAATCACTCCGAGGCCGTTTCTCATATGGCCAAGCTCTTTCCCTGATCCCACCACTTCGATAATGAAACTGCCTCGAGTCCGGCGGAGAGTTAATAAAAAAAGTGCACATAACAATCGAACATTAAAGCTCCGAGATACATCCGAGTTCCGCAGTTCCATGCGAAATTAACTTTAACTATAAGAGCATATCAAACTTTATCGCATTACATTTCATGCCCGAGTCCCCCGTTCGCCGGCCGAACGGTTACGGCCCGTAAGAACGCTTTCGAGGTTCCAAAATTCGACCCCGAGCTAGATTTCTTCGCGACCACCAAATATTTTCCACCCTGACGAATCGGGCGAGCACATCTCACGTAAAATTGGCAAAGATGGTCCATTTCGACATCCATGTTCCGTTTTGCCCCGCTCCCAAATTCGACCCCGAACTAGATTTCTTCACGACCACAAAATATTTTCCACACTGACGAAACGGGCGAGCACATTGGCTGGGAATACGGGTCAGACACGCAGAGACGCACAGGGCGGCAGCGGGGCAAAACGGAACACCAGCCTAAAACTGAACCTTCTCCCTTCCAGATGAGCTGTTTTTAACACTCTGCGAAAAATTAGCAAAGATGGTCCATTTCGGCTTCCACGTTCCGTTTTGCCCCGCTCTCGCCTGCCCAACCCGGCCGAGGCCGGATATCGTTCGTTTTGGCGTCAGGCCAGATCTTCCCGACCGTAAATTACGGTAAGCCCGTGGCACTCTTACTCTTCCACTGCAAAGTCGATGTCCTCCTCGTCTCTCGTTCCCTTCCTTCGGTCTGCGGTCATCGAACGGAAAGTTTCGGTAATTTTGAGATTTTACCGCGGAACTGTATTTTCCGTCGCTGCCGCGATTCGGCCTTATCGGGAAGAGCATGGCGCACTATATTATAACTGGGCGCGAAAGAGGGCGGAACTGGTATCTCTATTAAAGGCCGACAGGAATCTTTCGATCCACCCGGAAACTCCGAAAGCACCGAACAAGATTCCACAGTCTGTTTCACGTCGAACGGTGTGCTGTATTGAAAATTTACGGATGGATAAACTTTCTGGCTCCGATATTAAACTGACCCGAGGAATATTCAACCGCGTCGAGAACCCCGATATTGTAAGCTCTCTGAATCGCAGTCCGTATTGCTCTTCGAATACAGGAATTAAAAAAAAATCACACAAAACAATTTTCAGAAATCTAATTTTTTTTTTTTCAAATTTATTGGATTTTTTTTCCAACCCTGCCGAGTACGAAATTCTGCGAATTCCAGCGATGCAGGACACTGAGTCGAAGTTTCGGCGGTATGAATAGCCAAAATTGAATTCCTGTTCTGAGTGCTGTCCTAACTGTGCTGATTGCATATTGAATTGGGAATCGAGTCGTACGGGAAGCAACGGAATGTAAATCAACTCGATATCCATAAATGGTCTTAGCGACATTCACGAGAAAGACAAATTATTCATTTCATTGTTATTTTTTTTTCTATTTTTGATTCCTCAGAGAGGATGCTTCGTTTTCATGAAAAAAAAAGAAATTCTCAAGATTTTAATGAAAAGGTGTTCGGAATGTTCCAAAACATCAGAAAATCATATTTAGAAAAAAATGTCTGGATGTGATCTGAATAATTGAAACTGGTATAACTTGAGAACGGATTGAGCTATCGAGCTAAAATTTCTAAGGTAGGTAGAGTAGTCAATTGTCAATGATTGGTAAAGTTTCCAGTAAAAATGCTTTTAGTCATACAAATTTTAGGCGGTTTTGAACTTTGATAAAAAAAAACGTCTGTGCGCACGTAACAGTTTTTGAGCTTTCGGGCTAAAAAGTTGTACACAAACGGACTATTATGGACCGACGATCCGTATTTAATTTGGTGAGAATCGGTCGAAACGTTTACATTTTATGAAATCGTGATTTTTCTTGAATTTTACGAAAAAATTTTGTGTATCGAATATTAGGTCAACAGTAAAATAAGTATCAGATTGGTGATCAACGGGAAAAAACACATCAGGCATGGCCCCGAGCCGACGAATAATTGCAATTTTTATAGAGAATCTTTGTAGTGAATATTGCAAAAATGAGTGATTTTTTTGGATTTTTAAACAGCTATGTTTTTCGAACGCCCTTATTTTTTTATACCAACAAAGCTTCTTCTACGAAAGCGGTTTTTAACCTGTGGTCCATGCACCCCCAAAGTTAAGAACTACTGTTCTACAAGGAATCCAAATAATCACGAAAAATGATTTTTCATATAAGCTTTCTACACAAAAGTACATTACACAAGCAACCTGTGTGAAAATCTCGTTTTTCACGCTTTTCCAATCTTCCATTTATCCACACCCAGAAAAAAAATTTATTCCACGGCCACCGTTTATGAAGATTAAGTAAAATATTTATTTGATTTAAATGAATATTTATTTCATTTAAGTAATTATTTACTTAATTAAAATAAGTATTTATTTCATTCAAGTAATTATTTGATTAATTAAAATAAGTATTTATTTAAATCAAATAAATATTTTACTTAATCTCAATAAACGGTGGCCGTCAAATAATTTTTTTTTCTGGGTGCAGCACAACATCCTCCAGAAGTCCTCAACCGAACGCGAGTTTCCGTATCATCGCGAAGCTAAGAGAGAACGGGTCGAAGAAGACCCGACTTTCCGTTCGGTCAACCGTGCTAATTGTCCATCGGATATCGGGCCGAGGCCGGAGGAAGTCGGGCTCACGATGCAAGCCCGAAGATCTCGGAACAAGTCGAAAGGTTCGAGATTGCATCGCGACACAAGTGGCAAGGTAGTTAGCGTTGCTCGGAGGTTCGCCTCGACGGCTTCCCCAACAGAAGTGCACGGTGTTACCAGGCACGAACAAGCTCACCGAGTTTATGTAGTTGATGAGGGAGAGTCCGCCGTCCCAGGGATGCTCCAGTTCGCAGGAGAGATTCGCCGGTCTCAGGGCGTGGGACTGCTCCAGAGTTCTAAGACCAACAGCGAACACCTGAACGCTGTCGTACATCAGAGCAGGTTCAGCCTGAAAAGACAAACATCTTAGCTTCTCGTCGTCAAGAACTCTACAAGAATCTCCCCAAGCCCTCTTATTAATTTCCATTACCTCCCCCCCCTCCCCCCCAAAGTATGAAAGACATTCTGCATCGTAATTTTTTCTCCACTCGTAGTTTTAATTGCGGCTGTCGGAGATAGAAATTGCTTTCCCTTTATGCTTTCGTAGGTTTTTGCCGTGTGGGTTGAAAGAGAACCAAACCCTTGCCTGGAACGTACATATGTCCGCGCAGGAATACGCAGATTCAGCTGCCCCGCGCGTCAGGAGTTTCCTGCACCCAGAAAAATAATTCATGTGACGGCTACCGTTTATTTGGTTTAAATAAAATATTTATTTGATTTAAATACATATTTACTTACATTAAGTAAATAGTTACTTAAATGATTTAAATATTTATTTAAATCAAATAAATATTTTACTTAAACCAAATAAACGCTGGCCGTCGCATAAATTATTTTTCTGGGTGTGGGCAACCCTCCCCTACCCCTTTCCGCCCCCTTGTTCACCACAAGTGACGTGCCTTATTTTTGTACCGGGAAAAGAAGCCCAGCGACGAACGGTTACGGCCCGTAAGAACGCTTTCGAGATTCCAAAATTCGACCCCGAGCTAGATTTCCTCGCGACCACTAAATATTTTCCACCCTGACGAAACGGGCGAGCACGTTTTGCCATCAGAGCCGGTTCAGCCTGAAAAGACAAACGTCTTAGCTTCTCGTCGTCAAGAACTCTACAACAATCTCTCCAAGCCCTCTTCATAATCTCCATTACCCCCCCCCCCCCCCCCCCCCCCCCCCCCCCAAGTATGAAAGACATTCTGCATCGTTGTAATTTTTCCTCCGCTCGTGGTTTTAATTGCGGCTGTCGGAGATAGAAATTGCTTTCCCTTTATGCTTTCGTAGGTTTTTGTCGTGTGAGTTGAAAGGGAACCAAACCCTTGCCTGGAGCGTACATATGTCCGCGCAGGATACGCATGATTCAGCCGTCCCGGACGTCAGGAGTTTCCTGGGCGACCCTCCCCTGCCCCCCGCCGCCCCCTTGTTCACCACAAGTGACGCGCCTTATTTTTGTACCGGGAAAAGAAACCCAGCGACGCTGGGCGAACGAGAAACGACGAGGGCAAAAACAAAAGGAGAAATAAACTCGCGAGCTCTTGGCGGAGTCGAGGTGGGACGAGCCGGAACGGAAGAGGGTTGGCAAGCGCAGTAAGAAGCACGACACAAACAGCTCGGATGGGGAACCCAACTCGAGTTGCCCACTGCACGGGTGGGTTGTGCATATAGACGCGCAGACTGGGTTAACAGACGACAAGCTGGCTTTTCGTGCCGCGGTGGGTGTATCTTGAAAACGAGGTTGGACGATGATATTTCGTTTCTGTTTCTCTTGGTTTTCTTTTTTTTATTTCATTAACTCGGCTAGTGTAAAAAATTATCGTGTTGTCGATGAGAAGATTTTGACTTTTTTAATCGTAAATATATTTTTGAGTAAAAAAAACAAGAAAATAAGTCAATAAATTCTTATTATCTAATTCTTTAGGTGGACATAATTAATTTATGAAAAGCACAATTTTTCATAGATGTTCATGGTGTAAAAATGTCATGGTGTAAAAAATTATCATTGTGTCAATGAGAAGAAATTGACTTTTTTAATCCTAAATTTATTTTTCAGTAAAAAAAAAAAAGAAAATGGGTTAATCAAATCTTATTATCTACTTCTTTAGGTGGATATAATTAATTTATGAAATGCACAATTTTTCATAGATATTCGTGGTGTAAAAATGTCATGGTGTAAAGAATGATCGTGTTGTCAATGAGAAGATATTGACATTTTTAATCGTAAATATATTTTTGAGTAAATAAAAAAGAAAATAGGTTAATAAAATCTCATTATCTAATTCTTTCGGTGGATATAATTAATTTATGAAATGCCTAATGTTTCATCGACATCCATACATAAATCCCGGAACTTTTATGCAGCAACCCGGGTGAGATTTAACCATCGGGAAGGCTACGGGCTCGCACTAGTTGCCGAGGTTCTTTTACTCGCTCTCGACAAGATACTTTTCTATCCTCACTATATTTGTGAGCAAAGTGAAAAAATAAATGTATAGATTAATAAAATCTTATTATCTTATTCTTCAGATGGATATAATTAATTTATAAAATGCACAATTTTTCATCAATATTCGTACATAAATTTCGGAATTTTTATGGAGCAAGCCAGGTGAGATTTAACCGTCGGGACGGCTACGGGCCGCACCAGTTGCCGAGATTCTTGCACACGCTCGGCCCAAGCCGGTATTCGCCCGACCCCGATATTGAGTCGTACCCAACGTATCGACTCGACGAAAAATATTAAAGCTTCGCTTGTATCGCGCACAGTATCTGAGCCAATATACATGAGCGAATATTATGCGAATACTATGAATACTTCCGGTTCGCTCCGGTGGACTCGAGTACATCGCCATACACGGAGAAAAATGGTTTAGTTGCTCTAACAAAATGAGTTTTGTTGACAATGACCTCGTTCCCGCAACAAAACGTTTAGTAACAGCAGCAAAAGAATTACTACGTAGAAGCAATTGGTTTTGCTATCGCAACAAAACTTTCTTGTCACTGCGACGATTTAGTTTGCTATGAGAAGCATTATGTATGGATGAATGAGTGTGTGAGTGAATTTTTTTAGTTATACAAAACCGTTTTTGTTCGTTGCATGTATCTTTTCACTTTGGATCAAATTAACGACATAAATTTTTATTCGGTGTTATAATAAAAAAATGAATTTGGCACGGTGGCCACATCAATTATATATGTCATAGTTTATTATTCGAGATTCCCATTGAAAACGCGGTCCTTTATCATTCCTTCTATGGACAATAGCTATATATTTATATTGAACGATTTGTATTTTTAATAATTTTCGTGGATCATTAATCATGCCATATGTCATTATGTTTCGCTTTCTGTTCGTGCTCTGTTTTTTGCTATTTGTTGTGATATTTTATTGTGTCCGGTTGACTTTTTTCGTTGTATAGCATTTCACCTTCACCCTTACTGGTAATTCATTTAAATAAACTCGCTCAATTAATAAGAAGGTTATTTTGTTAAAATTACAATTTTCAAGAAAATATTAAAGTTATATAAAAAGCACGAATTACATCGCACAATGTCATTTTTTCTCCGTGTAGCGTTACCCAGTGCATTATTAGTGCATTACAATGAAATAAAGATATATCAATGATTCAAGTAAAATTTGCTTGCGGGCTGCCAAAGAAAACAAAATGTTGTTTCGATTCTACTTTCAATTCGTACAATTTCATACCGGATTGGAACGATAACATGTTACCTTAACAGTCTCGACGTCGCTGTTTCAATATCATATGGAATTGTAAGAATTGAAAGTAGAATTGAAACAAACATTTTTTCCTTCGGCAGCCCGCAGGCGAATTTTTTTGTCAGTGCACAGATTGTCGATTGTTCTCTGACTATCTACGCAACCCGAAAAAGTACTGATATGGCGTTTTGGCGAACGGTAGCCAATGTCGAGCCACTGATATGCTGTTTTTCCATTTACGGCAAAATCCGACCTGGGGAATGATATTAAATAATAACGGTTTCGACCGTAATTCTGCCGTAACTTGGAGTGGCAGAACGCTGATAATTATACCCGTTACAAAATTACGAGGTCGCAGTACACAATTTTCGCTCGTTGCAAGTTCGCTTCGTTGCAATTTTCCTTAAAAAAAATGACTATCTTCCCAATTTGAGCGAAGCGAATATCCGGTCCGGTGTAGCAAATTGTCGTTTCATCGCAGGCAATAATTTAATCGAAAAATCAGATAACGTCTCATCCGATGAGATAAAATATAATTAATTCGTAAAATGTATGATTCTCGAGAGCGAATCGCGCGTAAATCTGGAGAGCTTTTCCGGAGCGATATTAAATAGCAACGGTGGAAGTTCGCGGGTGGCGGATCGCCGATAATTGTACCTGATAAAGTTACGAGGTTGAGCTATACAATTCGCGCTCGCGTTGTAATTCGCGTACAATTTCGTTGTCTTCCCGAGGCGAAAGCGATGCGGCTGCCAGGCAGATTGTAGTAACAGACGGGCAATTAAACTGCACATATTCGGGACTCGAATCGCACACGTTATGCGCGAAACAGTAGTACGCGCATCAGATATTAGACAATACAAACAGTCGGATAGGCGGTCTTGATACCGCGGGTGTAATCCAGGAGTCGATGGAACAGGGTGTATCCTAAGATTCCAGCAGTTATTAATTTATCAAGAACATTCTTTGAATCAGTCATTACGCAGCCGTCGAATTACAGCAGGCGTCGTTTGTTCTTATACCAAACTAAATCGTCACAGTAACAAGTTTTTTCGTGATAGCAAAACCAATTGCTTCGACTTAGTAATTTTTTTGCCGCTTCTGCCATTGTAATTGTCAGCGAAACTCATTTTGTTAGAGCAGCTAAACACTGTTAAAAAGTTCTGTTTGAAAATTAATGAACAGTATTGGAAGCTTTTTTTACATAAACTGTTTCTGAAATTTCAATCACATGTGCGTTGCAATTTATAGTAAAATTAGGATTTAATATTAATATCTGCTACTTTTATTTTACAAGCAAAGTACATTAAGGTTCAATTAATGTAAGGAATGTTAGTAAATTTCAAGTTCCAGTACATTAAATTTACAACTTATTTTTACAGTGAACTATTTTTCTCCGTGCACCAAGTAGCAACTGCACACGCATGGAAAATATGTAGGTTAATAGTGGTGAATATATAGGTTCATATGTAGGTTAATATAAAAATAAAATAACGGAAAACATGTAGGTTAATAGTGGTGGCCCACCCCGATTAACATGTTAATCAACGATACATGAACCGGGCCACGTTCAGCACTCTTGCTGTACACTGAATGTGTTTCCTCACCGTGTTAATCTAAACGATAGCGGAGCGCTCAGACCCCCGACCTTGGCGGGAAAAGCCCGTTCAACTTTGTTAGCAACGTTTGCGGCAAGGGGGTTGTGTTTCACTCGTGGCGAAGGATGTTCCCGCTTGTCGTGAGCGCAATCGTGCACTCGAGTACGAAACAACCCCCGACAGAGCGGAGAGTTCGGTCTTCGGGGTCTTCTTACCGTTAAATCCGGGGAGAGAAGATTAAAACTTGAGGAAATATGAGACAAACTTGCACTTGCATACTTTCGTCACCACGAAACCAACATCGATGAATTAACGAAATCGACATTGTTGAATTAGAAAAAAAAAAAAACATTTGGATATCAGTTTCAAGAGGCAACTTTACTTCTGGTTTGGAAATTTCTATTTTCCATCGGAAGTCGAGTTGTATCGAGAAAATAACTTTGGAAACTGGAAGACAAAATTCGTTTCCAATACCCTCTTTTATCGACTGAACCTAAGACATAATTTATTCAAAAAAATGTGAATAATGGCGAGCTAAATGATAATAAAAATTATCACGGTTTTTTTCACACCAATGGCGAGCTTTTTAGCTCGCCATTCTGTAAAATTTGTTTGAACTCAATTTTTTTAGTTCAATCGACAATCCATAATGGAGGGTATTGGCAACAACTGTTGCCTTCTAGTTACTAAAGTTATTTTCGGTCGTTTTGCTGAAATATTTGGCCGTTATAACGAAACGATAATAAGTGAAAAGTGCTTGTTTAGTATAAATGGCAATAACAAGATTTTTTGTTGTTGTATTTTTCTAATTAACAATATTGACAAAGATGCTTGACAAACGTTAGTTTACACATGCGAAACGAAATATTCGCATGAAAGATATGAAAAATTAAACATATGAAAAGGTAAAGATCGGGAAGAAATATTGAAATTCGATCTACGTAAGAGATTCGGCGGTGAGTGAAGCTAAAGATATGAAACGAGAGCTTCGAAAGACCACACGTGGAATTTGAATGCGCCTTCCTGTCGGTTGTTTCCCTCTGCACTGTATCATTTGCCGATTCCATGCACAGCTGCAGACTTTCATTGTTAAGAGTGGTCTGCACCACAGAAATGTTTACCCATGCACATCCCCACCCACATGGAAATAAAGTATATCGAAAAATACATTTTTCGATGTATTCAAAATATATGTCGAATATATTTGCGGTATATGTACATGTATTTCAAATATATTCAAAATGTATTCGCCATACGTACTGTTTGGAACAAAAAATGTATTGGAAACATATATTCAATATATAATTTAGGTATATTTTTGGAACAAAATATATTTTGTATATTCGAAATACATTTTATTTCCATGTGGGCACTAAACCCTAAATTCGATCTTATCGTCAAAAAAGTACCGCGGCGATGCGCGCTCCGAGCAAGAAACATAAATGGCGAAGAAAAATCATAAAATAAACCCGAAAAAAAGAAGAAAAAGAAAAAAAGAGATGAAAATTGTGGACCTTCGCGGACCAGAGATATTTGTCAAAAGTACAAACAGTTCTTTGCCCGGTGCTCGGAAGTTTGAAAAATCGTCGTCAAGGATAGCGAAGATGTTGGGCGAAGTTAAAATATCGCCGCAGTTTACGAGTCGGGACAGATACAGAGCCGCTCCCTCTCGCCGGAGTTCCGTAAGTTCGCGATGTGGATTGCGGCGATGCGGAAAACGTTAACTGCACGCGGTGCGCGGTCGGAGTTTCGGTTCCGTTGGTTAAACCGCGAAATTTCCAAGGCGATGGCGACGCGATAAACTTCCCAGTCGCCTCTCTTACCGGCGCGTGTCTGGCGGTTGCACGCGCCAGACCTCTGGAAGATTCTGTTTGATCCGCGACACATCGCCTTCGGGATCCTTCTCGGACACTTCGGTCCTTACTTCATGGTGGCCGCGGTCAGGGAAAACCGGAAAAACCGGGAAAAGTCAGGGAAAAAAATCTTGGTCAGGGAATCAGGGAAATGTCAGGGAATTTCAAAATTGGTCAGGGAAGAAGTAAATTGTCGCCGAACGCGCTGACTTCGCATAAGTTCGACAACAATAAGAGAAAATTTCAAGTACTTCTTGATGGTGTAAAAATCTGAAAAAAATCATGTATACTAAAGGTACTAAAAAGATTAAATTTGCTTAATAATAATTGAAAAATGTTATTAAAAAATTCATCAAAAAATTAATTGGTTAACAAATTCTCCGGCCACAAAACTTTTCTTTATGAAAATGATTTGTTTATTTTTCTAATACGTATGAATTTTTAAGTAATCGTTGATTTTTTTTTTTTATAGAAAAAAAAATCAACGATTACTTAAAAATCTGAAAAAATTCATACGTTTTCAGAAAAATAAACGAATCATTGTCATAAAAAAAAAGTTTTGTTGCCGGGTAATTTGTTAACCAATTAATTTTTTCATGAATTTGTTAATAAAATTTTGCAATTATTATTATGCAAAATTAATCTTCTCAGTACCTTTAGTACACATGATTTTTTTCAGATTTTTACACCATCAAGAAGTACTTGCAATTTT
>JAPYZC010009509.1:0-11681 GCA_030522665.1 Ichneumoninae sp. A BG-2022a
GAGCGAGTGGTGTTCATTTTGCCTAAATTCGAGAAATTCGGGCAATAATTGCAAACACTTCCCAATGTTATAAAAATCTGAAAAAATGCATACTTATTATAGGCACTGAAAATATTCATTTTGCATAATAATAATATCAAAATGTTATTAACAAATTGTTGAAAAAAATTGTTCATCAAAATATGTGGTAACTCAACTTTTTTTTTAATAAAAATGATTCGTTCATTTTTTGAAATACGTATGAATTTTTTCAGATTTTTATCTTTGTTTGATTTTTCTTGTTTTTTACATGGCAAAATGTGCAAAAGTCTGAAATGATATCTGAATGAGATAAAAATCTGAAAAAATTATACGTTTTCCGAAAAGTGAACGAATCATTTTCGTTAAAAAAAAAGTTGAGTTACCACATATTTTGATGAACAATTTTTTTCCACAATTTGTTAATAACATTTTGAAATTATTATTATGTAATTTTTTCAGATTTTTATAACATTGGGAAGTGTTTGCAATTCTTGCCCGAATTTCTCGAATTTAGGCGGAATGAACACCACTCGCTCCAACCTCCTTCTTAAGGGTGGCGAAACATTTTTTTGGATGATCGAACGAAATAATGGTCGCAGTCAGTAAAGAAACATTCGATTCAACGGCCTGTTAGTTTAATCATCAAGGTATTCTTTTTGATCAACCAAACAAGTGTTTCGCCACCCGTAAGCGCACATTTTGTTGACTCAATTGATTTTTTTTTTCTGTGTATAAAATTTTAGGTGGCAATTTTGTGTTTTCTTGATCATATGACGATAATCAAATGGACACTTTTTATAGCACGTTTTCGCAATGAATATGAAAATTTGTATTACCACCTCCTCCTCCGCAGTTTCCTCCGCATCCTCCTCCATAGTTTGGACGACCTCCGTAACCTCCACCTCCGTAACCTCCGCCTCCGTAGCCGCCGCCTCCGTAGCCGCCGCCTCCGCCGCCCAGCATTTTGCCAAGTTTACACTTCAGGCAAGGTGCGCGCTTCCTTCGCACCTTGTGAGAATCAGCCGGCACAGGCTTGACGAGCTTGCCACCAAAAGCTTTCTTCGGCACACCATCGGCCGCGTCACCGAAGTCCACTTTGACCACTTTTGTTTCACCGTCTTTGACGACTTTGTTGACAGCGAAACCTTCGCTCTTCAGTTCCGTGGCGATCTCGTCCAAGCTGACGGGCGTCTCCTCGGCGTCGGCTTCGACGAGCAGGAGAATCGTCGCTATCGGCTCTACATCGGACAATCAAAGAAAATCATTCGAATCAATTATGCCGATCTAAAAATCACACGTCTAGTGCACCCAGAAAAATAATTTATTTGACGCCCACCGTTTATTTGGTTCAAGTAAAATATTTATTTGATTTAACTAAATATTTATTTCAATTAAGCAACTATCTATTTAATAAAAAATAAATATTTATTTAAATCAAATAAATATTTTACTTAAACCAAACGAACGGTGGCCGCCAAATAAATTTTTTTTCTGGGTGTGCCGCATTCTGCATTTCAGATCGCCAATTGTGCCGATCTGAAAGTCTTTCGCGAAGGATTTCGTTATCGATGAAAACTCTTCGATTACCCAATATTCCCGGTGTGCTCTCGATGACCTCGTTGGTGAGTTTTTCGTCACCTTCCTCGATGTCCGAGGCGTTCGTCACCGCGTAAAGATTTATCAGATAAACGATTCCGTGTCTCGTCGCATTGCCGTCGAGGTCCATAGGCGGAGGTTGCAATTCCGTTGAGAGAGTTGCATCCTCGACGACCTTCGGTACCAGTTCTGCAATAGAAACGATCGGCTCTGCAACTCTTGCATTTTTATCGAGTGATTTACATGTAATCGATGGCAAAAGAGAGAGTCACTATGTTGGTGCGAAGTTACGATCCGTGCGTGTTTACCTGCGTCGGGCTCAGGAACGAGCGGTAAACCGGTAAGGGCCGTCGCCAGCAGCAACGTGCCCAGAGCACTGAACCACCACATATCGTTGATCGTCGATTTTTGTCTAACGCGCCAAGTCGTAGTGGGTTTTGAGGATCTCGGTCGCTACTGAGACGAGCTACTGGATGTTGCCCCGTTTTATAGGCGCGTGTACCTCCCGATAGGTATGATCTCTGCTCGATTGCATAATGCGCGAGAGAATCCTTCCGATGAATAACAAAACGACGACGCCATTGTTAAAGTCGCTGACTGATGTTCACCGGCCGATCGGGACGGGGTTTTCGTTTTTCCTGGGAAAAACCGCAACGTCGCACACACGCTCGTCACGCGCATCTCGGTGTAACGCTCGATATTCTCTGCTTCCCTTATACACGCGCGATTTTTTTTTTTTAATATGATTTGCGATTAATTGAAGAACCGGATACACCGGTCGAAACAAATTATCCTATCTTACCAGGAATGCCCCGCGATGCGGCTGCAAGGAAAAACGCAATTAAGTGCGGCGATCGGTTTTCTATTTCATTCCGGCGGTGCGGGACGTGTCCGATGCCTGATTGACGGGTCTCATCAACTGTTTAGTGGAAAAAAATGACGCGTTGACTTACGGAGAACAAATTTGTTAGTGACGCGCGGGACCGTTAACAATGGGAGTTTGCAATTAGACACTTGACTACCTTTGCTGAAGGATCGCTCAAATACTTTCTCCCAAAGGGTCGTCGATAAAACTTTTGTCACATTTTTTTCTTTTTTTTTAGTAATTTATCTTCTAGCGCTAATTTTCGATACGAAAAAAAATATTTTTCGTGTTTCTATATATGAGGTATACACTGAGAAAAAAAATTGTTGGATTAAGCAAATGCGCGGTGACATACGTTCAGAGGTGTATTTTGTTATTACAACAAACATTTTTGTTTCAATCAACAAATTTTGAATAAATTGAAGAAAACGATCGTTTAACAAAATACGACTTTATTTTTTAACAAGCAAATAACAGCTTTGAACGCATGTCACCGCGACTTTTGGTTAATTCAACCAATTTTTTTCCTCAGTGTAGTATATATTATATTATCATATTACAATATTACCAAATCGAACGATCAAGAACTCGACCATTCCCAATATATTTAAAACTTCGCTATCATTTGGTACTTAATCCTTTATAAATCACACCTTTATCCCCAGTCTTAGGCACTACCGTATCAACGCGTAGCCCCCACTTGGCGACCGGTAGTCCCGTTTCGGTACGGTTTCGGACGGTGTGACTTATAAAGGGTTAATAAAAGACGTATATGGGATTTTTTCAAATTTTTTTCTGTAACCGTATTTCACATACGAATACATGTTTTAAAAGCTATATTTTTTGTTGTATTGCTTTATTTTGAAAAATATGTGACTTAAAAAAAAATGGTACTGTACATAAAAATTGCTGTTCTTAATGAACTTTGGGAAGCAATTGTTACAATATTTTTCGAAATCACTTTGCGTGAGATATCGTCAAAAATAGACGAAAATATATATATTTTTTGACAGTTATGTCACTTTGCAAAAAACGGAAATTTTCACAGAAATACCACCAACTTTTTTTCGAATGGGCCAAGCTCATGTTTCGAAGTTACACCTAATTGAATGTAAATATATATATAAAAATGCCATACTAATTATGTGCCGTTGATTGAGTCTAAAAATAGAAAAATGATCAGCATAAAAACGGTCAAATTTGTAAAATTTGTCTGCAAAAGTTTGTCTGAACAGTACGATCCCGACACGCGCATCTTCGGGTTGGTACAAACAGGGAGAGCAGGAGTAAGACACTCTAAAGCTGAATGGGTAAAGCAGAGATTATTAAACTCTTCGTCATGTTACAGTTTACTTGGATCCGTGTGGTCAGGTGTAATCCAAGTTGGTTTCTGGTAAATGGATGTGCTGGCCAATGCTTAATTATACTGTTTTACATAAAATTGAATAGACTATAACTTATTTATTTTCTGCAAAAGGGTTTTTCCCGTCCCGTCGAAATAAATAAATAAATAAATGGCGTCATTTCCGGTCCAAAAGCGATACTTTTGAACCGGAAGTGACATTACAGAGAATTTTTTTCAATTTTTGTCTGGAATATATCCTGAATGCAGCCAGTGACAGAAACGTGTGAATTAAGGATCAAAGGAAAGTTTGTAAAAGAACGTGACACGTCGCAAATATATTTTCAATTAATCTCGAAGGTAGTCAGTGACTGAACCGGATGAATTACGGAACATATGATACGTCTTCAGCCCCGTTTACCTTTTGATAACTTGTTCGCGCTACCCCGACCAATCACGGCACGAGTAAAAGGGGAACAATAGTAATATCGAATTTCGATTTATTTCGAGTCAATATCGTGACACAGGATTAGTATCGCAAGGTTATAAGAGGCTTCGTGCTCACAGGTCCATTGTTTAATCTCTGAACAAGGATAAAACTCTTCGTAGACTCCTCACCGTCTTGCAGTGAAGAGTGCTTATATTAATTGGTCGCGGTGGGTTATTTAATGCCACTTAATTTCTACATTGTTTCAAGCCATTTCCACCTGTTTGCTTAACTTTCATTTATTCCTTGTCGTCATTGATATCCAATTATTTTTATACAAGTTCAATTATGCACTGAATACATCCATCGGACGAATAATAAATAACTTATGTTTCAATGAGTGTACAAGATAATTATAAATGTAATTAAGTATCAAATAAGTCGACCACTTGTTTTTCCTCTCTTGCTGTCCGCTTATTCATTTTGATGCGCCAATCCTCACGAATTCTCGCTTTGACTGACTCTCGACCTGATCTCGAAAGTTTTCACCCCTGTTAGCGGAAACAGCTGTTTTGCGTGCTCTTTTTATTCCATCGGATGATTATTGCATGAAGGACAATCCATACGATTTCAACTATTGGTTGTCTCGAACTGATTGTGTCGGGCATCTTCTCTCCTACCGCGTTATTACCTGGATAATATTGAGAAACCAAATAAAAAATTTTAATAACGTTTCTAAAATCCTCCATCAAAATGATTGATTTGTCGATAATGACAATACCGAAACTTACCAACCACCCGACGACGATTGAGCGGAAGCCTGAGCCGATGATTGACTCCAAGATCCACCTCCACCCCCGCCTCCGCCCCCGCCGCCTCCCTGACACACATCGCACTGTCCACCTCCCTGGTGCTGATGACCTCCGCCTCCGCCGTTATATCCACCTCCACCTTGTGATGGCACCACAACGACGGGAACAACCCCGACGGAACCTGAAAAATAGTGAACCCATATTATAGCACAACCGCAACAAGGTAAAGTCAGTCAGTCGTGTGAATTTGCCCGAGAATATAACATTTCGCATAGCAATTTTTGTTTAGATCTTCATAAAATGTCGGTAATCCAAAAGTTTTTATAGCATTTTTTGTCAAAGAATATGAAAGTTTGTATTTACCACCTCCTTGTTGTCCTCCGCAGTTTCCACCGCATCCTCCACCCCCTCCATAGCTTGGACCACCACCGTAACCTCCACCTCCGTAGCTCGGAGCACCACCGTAGCCTCCACCTCCGTAGCTCGGACCACCACCGCCCCCCTGACATACATCGCACTGTCCACCTCCCCCGCCTCCATGGTGATGATGCCTACGACCTCCCCCGCCTCCCCCGCCTCCACTTTGTATTGGCACTACGACAACGGGAACTACCGCGACGGAACCTAAAGAATAGTGAACCCATAGTATAGAACGACCGTAACAAGCCGATGTCAATTGGATGTATGAAATTTTTTATTTTCTTTATCAAATGTCGATAATCAAACGGACATTTTTTTATAGCAATCTTTCGTGAATAATATAAAAGTTTGTATCTACCACCTCCTTGTTGTCCTCCTCCTCCTCCGCAGCCTCCTCCGCACCCTCCGCCTCCTCCATAGCTCGGACCACCACCGTATCCTCCACCTCCGTAGTTCGAACCTCCCCCGTATCCGTATCCGCCACCGTATCCACCCCCTCCACCTCCGCCGCCCATCATTTTACCAAGCAGACACTTCAGACAAGGTGCGCGCTTCCTTCGCACTTTGTGAGAAGTACTCCGCACAGGCTCGACGAGCTCCACACCAAGATCTTCCTTCGGCGCTTCATCGGCCACATCACCGAAGTCCACTTTGAGCACTTTTGTTTCACCGTCCTTGACGACCTTGTCGACAACGAAGCCTTCGTCCTGCAGATCCTTGGCGATCTCGTCCAAGCTGACAGGCGTCTCCTCGTCGTCGGCTTCGACGACCAGCATAACCGTCGCTATCGGCTCTACATTGAACAATCAAACACTGTTAAAAAAAAATGGAAATTTAATCTACCGATATTGGAAGCTTTTATGCATAAACCAGTATATTAAATTTAATGTACAAATATTATGTAAAATTGCAGTAGTTTTAAAGTAATTTTTAAATACAGTAGTTTTAAAGTAATTTTTAAATACATTTCGTACTATTAAAGTACTTTTATTAAAAATACCACTTTTTTAATTATTTTTTGTCTACCGTACACTCATTTTACACAACATTTGCATATTAAAATTAATATACCAGGTTATGCATAAAAGCTTCCAATACAAGTACATTAATTTCGATGCAGACATTTTTTTACAGTGAAGAAAATCGAAAAAAAAAAAAAATGAAAAAAATTGATTTCAATTATGCCGATGTGGAAGTCACCATATCGCACCCCTAGAACAACAGTCTAAAATCTCTTATGGCATTACCATATAAGTTGTTACACTGTTGTCCTAAGGGTGCGATATTTCATTCGCGAAGGATTTCGTTATCGGGGAAAGTCTCCGATTACCCAATATTCCGGGCGTGCTCTCGACGATCTCGTTGGTGAGTTTTTCGTCACCGTCCTCGATGTCCGAGGTGTTCGTCACCGCATAAAGATTTATCAGATAAACGATCCCGTGTCTCGTCGCGTTGCCGTCGAGGTCCGTCGACGGAGGCTGCAATTCCGTTGAGAGAGTCGCATTCTCGACGACCTCCGGTACCAGTTCTGCAACTCAAATCATCGGCTCTGCAACTCTTGTATTTTTATCACGTGATTTACATATAACCGATGGAAAAACAAAGTGTCACTATGACGGTACGCAGACGCGATGTTCCGTGTGTTGTTACCTGCGTCGGGATCGGGAACGAGCGGTAAACCGGTAAGGGTCGTCGCGAGCAGCAACGTGCCCAGCGCACTGAACCACCCCATATCTCCGATCGTCGATTTTTTTTCACCGCGCAAAATTGTGGTACGTTTTGACGATCTCGCTGGCTACTGAGACGAGATGCTGGATGTCGCCCCTTTTTATAGGCATTACCTCTCGATAGATATTATCTCGGCTCGATTGCATAACACGCGAGAGAATCCTTCCGATGAATGACAAAACACGACACTATTGTTAAAATTACCGATGTTTGCCAGCCGATCGGGACGGGGTTTTTTTTTCTCGTGGAAAAAACCGCAAGACCACTCATGCGTTCGTCACTCAACGCGCGGTGTACGGTTGGGATTGTCTGCTTTCTTTGTACACACGCTATTTGCTATTATAATTTGTGATTAATTGCGATTATAATTAATTAATTTGCGAATAAAATGGTCAACTGTTTGGTGGGAAAAAATTACACCTTGGCTTACGAATAACCACTTTGTTAGTAGTATGTGGGATTCCTAACAATGGAACTTTCAGTTCGAAATTTTGAATTAGTCACTCGACTCGACTCGACCGAATTGCGGAACAACTGATAGTGGGCAGAAGAACGTGTATGACACGTCTCAAATGCATTTGGAATTCATTTCGAATGTGGCCAGCGACAGAAACGGATGAATTAAGGAACATATGAAACGTCTTCAGCTCCGTTTACTTGGTGAGAACTTATTCACAGGAGGCCGACCAATCGCGTCACGAATAAGAGAGGAAGAATGGAAATATAGAATTTCAAACTATTTCGAGTTGATATCGTGACACAGTATTAGCATCGCAAGGCAATAAGAGGAACCGTGCTCACAGGTCCATTGTCTTATCCTTGTTCTTCACTGCTTCTAATAATCTCTTCGTAGACTCCTCACTGCCTTACAGTGAAAAGTGCTCATATTAATTGGACGCGCCGGCTTATTTCATGCCAGTTTATTTCTACATCGTTTCAAGCCATTTCCAATTGTCTGCTTAACTCCCATTCATTGCTTGTCGTCATTGATATCCAGTTAATTTTTATTTAAGTTCCACTGAGCCCCAATCGTCATGCATTCATAGCACGAATAATAAACGATATATGTTTCAACGGGTCTACGAGATAATTAGAAATGCAATTAAGTATCGAGTAAGTCGACCGCTGTATCCTCGAGTTCTGCAGATAATCCACCGCTTTGACCTCTTGTTTTTCCTTTCTTGCTGTTCGATAATTGATTTCGATGCGCCAATGTCCCCACGAATTCTCGCATTGACTGACTCGCGGCCTGAGCGAGAAAGTTTTGACCCCTATTAGCGCAAACAGCTTGTTTTAAGTGCTCTTTTCTATTGCATCGGATGATTATTACATGAAGGAATATCTGGACGGTTTCAAGTAGCGGTTCTCTCGAACTGATTGCGTCGAGTGTCTTCTCTTCTTCCTCGTTATTACCTGGAGAATAAAGATAAAGCAAAATTGGTGTTAATAACGTTTGTAAAGGTCCCCATCAAAATGATTCATTCGCCGATAATGACGATACTGAAACTTACCAACCGCCTCCCTGACAGCACTGTCCACCACCTCCGCTTTCAACTTGTACTGGCACTACGAGAATGGGAATAACCCCGAGGGAAACTGAAAAATAGTACAGCCACATTATAGAACGACGAATTTGCACGACGATATAACATTTTGTATGGCCATTTTTTTCTTTCTAGCACTGATAAAACAGTGCAGTTGGATCAACTAAGATTCGAGCAGGGTCGTTCAAATAAATATTTAGTTGGTTCAACAAAATATTTGAATGACCCAAAAATATTTTGGTGAAATCACCCGACAAATTGTTGAACGAACTAATTTTTTTAACTGTATCAACAAAATCTTTAGTTGAACGTCCCTGCCAGAATCTTAGATGATTCAACCGTATTTTTTTTATCAGTTCAAATGTCGATAATCAAGTGGGCATTTTTTTATAACACGCACCGAGAAAAAAAAATGTTGGATGAACCAAGGTGCGTTCCTCCGCGTTCAAAGGCATTATTTAGTTGGTACGATAAAATTTTTTGGTTGAACCGAAATATTTTGAATCGACCAAAGAGGATAATCGTTCAATAAAAAAATGGTTCAATTGTACCAACCAAATAACAGCTTTGAACATATGTGACCGCATATTTGGTTAATCCAACCAATTTTTTTTCTCAGTGCGCTTTCTCGTGGAATTTGTAAGTTTGCATGTGCGACCTGTTTGTTGTTGTTGTTGTTGTTGTCCTCCACCACAGCCTCCTCCGCATCCTCCACCGCAGCCGCCTCCGCATCCTCCGCCTCCTCCGCCGCCCATCATCTGGCCAACGTTACACCTCATACAAGGTGCGCGCTTCCTTCGCACTTTGAGAGAATTAGCCTGCAGAGGCTTGACAAGCGCCGCACCAAGATCTTCCTTCGGCACGTCATCGGCCACATCGCCGAAGTTCACTATGACCACTCTTGTTTCGCCGTCTTTGACTACTTTGCTGACAAGGAAGCCTTCGCCCTCCAGGTTCTTGGCGATCTCGTCCAAGCCGACGGGAATTTCCTCGTTGTCGGCGTTGACGATCAAGAGAACCGTCGCTATTGGCTCTACATTGAACGACCAAAGGAAATCGTTGGAATTAATTATGCCGATGTGGAAGTCACGATGTGTCCTTCGCGAAGGATTTTGCCATCGGGGAAAAGACTTTGATCACCCAATATTCCCGGCGCGCTCTCGACGATCTCGTTGCTGAGTTTTTCGCCACTGTCCCCGGTGTCCGAGGAGTTCGTCACGGCATAAAGATTTATCAGATAAACGACCCCGCGTCTCGTCGCATTGCTGTCGGGGTCCATCAGCGGGGGCTGCAATTCCGTTGAGAGAGTCACATTCTCGACGACTTCGGGTACCAGTTCTGCAATAGGATAAGTTGATCTATAAATATTTATTTTATTTAAGTAAATATTTATCTCATTTAAGTAACTATTTACTTAATCCAAATAAATATTTATTTAAATCAAATAAATATTTTACTTAAACCAAATAAACGGTGGCCGTCCAATACATTTTTTTCTGGGTGCACTGACGCGGCCGTTTCACCCGCAATATCCGGGTGACATGGTCGTAACCCCCGAAAAACAAGTGGCCATGTCTTCCGGAAAATGAGTGGCCGTATTACCCATTTTCTCGGAAAAATAACCGCTGTTTAAATTTAGGGAAGGAATTTAAAAAAAATACTTACTACGCGCCAATCTTGATTTACTAGCAAAATTATAATTCAAAAGGTCTCCAGAGCGCTAGCAATATAGCTCGAGAACTTTCTGGCTATAACGAAATAAGGATTCACCGCTTGTATTGACCCTTGCACGTACAATCTTATATGGTTTTTTTTGTACAATCGCATTTTATGCATATATACTAAAAGTTTTGCAAGTGGCGGCGCCATTCGATTGTTACGTTAAAAGTATTACGGCTGGCAAGTTCACCCGCCGGCCACCTCACACTATTTACTCTACCAACGATCTGCTCTACAACTTTTGAATTTTTGTCAAGTGATTTACATATAATTTATGAAAAAACAAAGAGTTGCTATCATGGTACGAAGATACGATATTCCGTGTATGTTTACCTGCGTCGGGATCCGGAACGAGCGGTAAACCGGTAAGGGTCGTCGCCAGTAGGAACGTCCCTAGAGCACTTAAACACCCCATATCTTCGATAACCGATTTTCGTAGTACGTTTTTAAGGATCCCGCAAGATACTGAGACGAGATACTGGAGATTGCCCCTTTTTATAGGCGCGTGTACCTCCCGATAATCACAATCTTTGCGTAACGATTGCATAATACGCGAGATAATCCTTCCGATGATAAAACGCGACACCATTGTTAAAGTCGCCGATTGATGTTCGCCAGCCGATCGTGACGGGGTTTTGGCTCCTCGTGGAAAAAAATCGCAATGCCGCACACGCGTTCGTCACGAGCCGCGTGGTGTGTAACGCTCGATATTCTCCGCTTCCCATACCCGCGATTTATTAATATGATTTGTGATTAATTGGAGAAACGAATACACCGATGGAAACGGCCATATCTTACCAGAAATGCGCCGCTATAAGGAGGGAGTCTCGCTGCGCGCTGACTTCGCATGAGTTCGACAACAATAAAAGAAAATTGCAAGTACTTCTTGATGGTGTAAAAATCTGAAAAAAATCATGTATACTAAAGGTACTGAGAAGATTCATTTTGCAAAACTTTTTATTTTCTATGAAAATGATTCGCTTATTTTTCTGAATACGTATGAATTTTTTCAGATTTTTAAGTAATCGTTGATTTTTTATTTTTTTTTATAGAACAAAAATCAACGATTGTGTTTATTTTTTTTAACGATTTTTTGCCGATTTTTTTTATTTTTTCCACGTCGGAAACCGAAATCTAGAGAATTTCCACTTATATAAAAGTCCAATTATTTCCGAGGCCCTGGGGATTGAGTCACTGGCGATGGCGT
>JAPYZC010009512.1:0-11030 GCA_030522665.1 Ichneumoninae sp. A BG-2022a
ATGCTGATAAGATTGTTCGTCCATAATAATGATCCCAAAATGTTATTCGTTTCCTTTATGTTAAAATTTGTTTAAAATCGTAATTTTCAAGTATTAGATTAAATTCCGAAAAAATTAATACGTGTTCAGAAAAATTAACAAATCATTTTCGTAATAAAAAAATTTGGTTGCCGAGTAATTTGTTGCACAATTTTTTTTCAGTAATTTGTTATGAACATTCTGAAATTATTATTATGCACAAACAATCTTTTCAGCACCTATTATATGCTATTATATGCTAGAATTTTTTCAGATTTTTTTTTTTCATCGAGAAGTGTTTGTAATCTTTGTCTTTTTTCTCTCGAACTTAGGCGGCGTCAGTCATTGGGCTAGTACTACCTTAAGAAAAGGCAGGCCTAACAACAATATCGATATATAATTTTGAATTGTCCTCTTATTTTCCCTCATTGCGCCTGCGCTTACTTATTATGTAAAACCATCAAGCGCAGATCGTAACCGTTACATCATTTTTAGGTTTGATATAAAATCAACGATGTTCTGTAGTATGGACGTCGCTGTGATATTCGATTAAAGTCACAACACTGTCAGGTTGCTGCACGCTGCCGTCCTTAAAGAAATATCACCATGACATAACACCTCTGCAATAACGGAGATGTGACATTCCGTATGGAAACGTTAAAAAGTGCCATATATATTTAGTTTTTTACATTTTATGTTCTCAAGTTATGATTTTTTGTTGTACCACAAATTAATTTGGAAGCCGAATGAGTGTGCGTCAGAGATTAAATCGTTTTTAATCGATTATATTGGCTTATCTGTTGTTTTCTTCTGTGAACTTATTACAGGAAAGCATTCGACAACCAACGAATCGTGAAAGAAAATAATGTTTAGACACGGTTTTTGTTTATTTTATATTGCATGCAGTTAATTTATCATCGTAAATAAAAATTATAATGACAGAATACAAATACAACTGTTATGTATAAAAATATTTATTTATGGCGTAAATAAGTTAACGTGTATTTTCGTCACATATAAATCATTGAGACAGTTACGCCAAAATACGTATTCTGTCGTTATTTTTCCCCCACCTAGGACTTTTTTGAGCGAGAAACAATTTTCTTGTGACGTACCGGTGCATCACAAGTGATCTTTTTTTTTATTGATAACCCATCATTTCGTGAGATTAAAATTTAACATCAATGTTATATCCTGATAAAAAAACGCGATTCAATCAACTAAATATTCGCGCAGGTTCGTTGAAATAAATATTTAATTTTAAATAATACATTTTTAATACCTTAAAAATAGTTTTGTGACAGCAACAAAAAAAATGATTGAATTGACCAATATTTTAGCTGTAACCGATTAAATATTTATTTGAACGTCCCTGCCCGAGGCTTTAGTTAACTCAATCTTATTTTTTTATCAGTGTATCGTTGTGTTTGGCGGAACGCAGTTTAGGTGTCGATTGTTTACCAATGGAAAATAAAACATTTTGGAATAATTTCGATGATCGATCGAATGTCATGAGTTTTTAATGAAAAGCATCTTTGATCGACCACTTGGTTCGCCGGTTTTACCCATGCGACGTTAACTCTTCCAGTTGGTGATTAGCTATGTAATTTGCAGTGCACCGTTGGCGCGGAAGCGAACGCGCTGGGCGAAGATTTATTTACATAGAGCACCCCAGCTTCTTGGCTCTCGCTTTCGCGATCGCGCGTGCTCGCACTTCTCACAACAGTGATTCGCGGTGTGTTCGCGCGAGTGGCACGTGTCTACAAAAGTACCTAACAAGTATATCGTAATATGTACTGTGGTTGCGAGAAGCGTGCAGGGGGAATCCGACGTACGAGGGGTTGCGCTTATATGCACACCTTTTAAAAATTATTATCACGCTCCGACGAGCGCCGTGACCCTGAGGCTCTACCAGGGCTGCTGTCCATTGTGCTGTACACACTACTCTGCCTGTACACTACATGATCACGTATTCATTCTCTTTTCTATATTCTTTCCTTGCGTCGTCGTCCCAAAAAATCTCTCAAAAATTCTCAATTATTCTCATGAAAGACGTTTCATGTTTCCTTTTTTTTACTTTTTCATAGGGGCTTTGTTTTCCCAAAAAAATGATTGGACATCAAATTTTATAGGGTATTCTATATACAATATTCCCAAAATTAGGATTTAAAAAATCGTAAAAAATTCTCAATTGTTTTCATGAAAGCGATTCCTAATTTCCTTTCTTTTATTCTTTCATAGAGACTTTCTTAAAAAAAAAAAAATTGGGCATCAAATTTTATAGGGTATTCTATATACAAAATTCCAAAAATTAAGATTAAAAAAATCTCTCAATTATTTTCATGAAAGAGGTTCCTAGTTTTCTTTTTTTTTTACTCTTTCATAGGGGCTTTGTTTTCCAAAAAAAAAAAAGATTGTACACCAAATTTTATAGGGTATTCTATATACAATATTCCGAAAATTAGGATAAAAAAATGGTCAAAAATGACTCGTGTCATGAGAATCCTTAGCAAGTGTTATTAGTGCGGGCAGAAGGGGGTACGTTATATCGGGACGTGACAAAGGTGACTCGAGCCGCAGCTGTCACAAAACCGGAAGCGACACCCGTGCGTTCCTGCACGTCCGGTCCTGGTAATTGCCGACAGGTGCGATCATACTCGTTGCATAATGTCCGCTCACGTATACTTTTCGTGCCCGACGCTTGCAATGATTCCGTCTGCATAAAACGTCGGGCGACAGTGGGGGTTCAATGTTTAATTAAAACAAACACGGCGGGAGCGTATTCATTATTATAACTCGGTTAATATTATACACCTTGGGCGACGGGTTGACGGCACCGGAATTTCAATATGCTCCTCGCTACTCTTCCAAATTTCCAAAGCTTAACGCGCGACGAGCCAAGATTATTCACGAAATATGAAGAAAAAAAAAAGTTTAAAAGTTACCACGACAGAAAAGTTGGCGAGATTGAGCTAATATGAAACAATTTCGCTTCGCTGGTAAGCGGAAACTCTGTCGTGCGAGAATGATGGGAGAAAAAAAAAGTTATATTCGAGTCTCGAAAGCCTCGAGCGAGCCAGCTCGGTGGGTAGACTCGTCGCTGGTTCTCCCGGCGCTGCGAGCCGAGACCGGGGAAGAGCCTTATCTACCTGGCGGTACAAGAGCCCGCCGGTGCTACCTGGAAATGCAATATCTTTCGTTCTATAAACTCGATTACGTGCCCGATAAGATAAGCCCAAGGTACAGAGCGACGAGTCCGTTGTATACATTGTTACAGCTGTAAATTGTAAATGGCCCCCCAGAGAACACGGTAAAGAACGTTCGTACAGTTGTCCACAAAGTTCGACAATTTTTGTTTGTTGACATTTTAAGTTATCTTTTTTCCAACGACAAAAAAAAAAATTACCGACCCCCCAAAGAACACGGTAAAGAAGGTTCGTACAATTGTCCACACAGCTCGACAATTTTGCTTTGTTGACATTTTAACTTATCTTTTTTCCATCGACAAACAAAAATTACTGACGTTCCCACACTGAGATAAAAAATCGATTGAGCCAATGAAATGAGCGTTCACGGATGGCGAAACAAATTTTTCGGTGATCGAACGAAATAATTGTCGTAGAAAGTAAAGAATCATTCGATCCGACGGCCTGTTAGTTGGATCAACGAGGTATTCCATTCGATCAACCAAACACTTGTTTCGCCACCCCTAAGCTTACATTTTGTTGACTCAATTGATTTATTTTCTCTGTACAGATAGCCAACCGTAGCACTGGTAACCAAGAGCAATTGCTTGCCACCAAGCTTTGCTATTTGCTTGCCAGCAATATTGCAACAATAGTTTCTAGCCCGAGATTGCAGCATATTGCTATAAGCTGATTTTTTATTCTTATTCTTGAAAGAGATCAAAATTCCTCCTCATCAGAAGCCGACCTCTGAATACACATTTTCTCATTCAGCGTTATTGTTAACGAAAGCTTATTTTTTCAATGAATGAGTCCGATATTATGCTGACAATGAACTACGTTACATGATAATAATTTATTTAAGAGTTTATTTGCTAAGTGTGATGTTTGATTGATAATGCATAGCGCAACAATTATTGGATTACTTATAATGCTCTAAAATAAAATCTTTTGAAATAAAAGTGAATGAATTGATCTGCGAACAATGTAAATTATAATTCAAGACGAGTGTGTGTATTTGACTTGACTCGTCGAAATTAAACCTATATAGCCATACAAAAGAATGCCCGTTTTTGAATTTTCAATTTCTTCGAAAATTGTGTCAAATTGTGGGATCGTTTAGTGTCGATATATCTTTCTAAAATATCCTTGGAATTGAATTTTTGTGAGAATCGATGGAGGCACTTAAATTTGATAAGAAATCGATTTTTTTTATTTCATGCAAAATAACCATGATTCAAGGAAATTAATCTTCGTAGGGAGACAAAAACATAGGCAAATGCGGACGCACACGCCGTAATTTTGCCACCACCCCGTGCGGACATATGCTGCCTACACTGTTAAAATGAATTATAAATTTAATTAATTGGAACTTGAAATTTGCTGGCATTACTTACATTAATTGAACAATAATGTACGTTGCTTGTAAAATAAAAATACCAGATATTAAAATTACGAATCTTTTGCTCTAACATTACAGACATTTTTATGAACAGTACTAATTTTACTGTAAAATTGCAACGCACATAGGTTCGAAATTTCAGAAACATTTTATGCGAAAAAAGCTTCCAGTACTGTTAATTAATTTTGAAACAAAATTTTTGTACAGTGTATTTGCTGGCGGGTGGTCAGCAAAATTCTATCTGGGTGTGGGTGACCGGAATTTCTTGAATGCGCTAACTTTTTTTTGTACGTTCTATACAGCTGATGTCTTGTACGTATTTTATTATCGGATACATGATGACTGAAACATTTTCAAAAAATTTACTATAACATGTTTTTAAAAATATTTTATATCTTTATGCGGTGAGACTGGAAGCGACGCTGTGATTTTATATTTCGTATAATAATTAATAAATTATTAATAATAATTTATTCCAAGGTGTTTTTATTTAAAGATCTCAATTGGGTGCTTCGAAAGACCATCCCGACTTTAATTTCCTCTCCACCGTTGCTTCAGTCGTTCACACAAAGGTTTGTTTTGATTTTTTTCTCCTCTTTAACTACATGTGTGCCGGCGCCGAGACGGAAACAATCCCCACTTCCGGCAGAGCGCTCACAGTTCGCAGCACAAACGCTCGAGCGTTACCTTTCTGTACGAGGAGAAGTGTTGTTGATGTTTTTGATACTTCGTCGTTAACCTTCACGCCCGAGTTCATTTCCCGCTCCCACTTTCGACACGTCGCCCGTCTGTAAGGCTTTCTGCGAAATTTACTCTCACGGCTCAGTCAACTCGCGTTTCGGACAAAGAGAAGACCTGGCGTCTTCGATGGGTGACAGGATCGCCGAGTGTAACGATTTACATTAATTGAAAGGCTAGAAATGGAGGAATGGCTGAGGTGCAACACGTGCTTTCATCGTATCAAGAATTCGTCACGTGTATTCTATCTCACTGGGTGCGATCACGTGTTCTGCAGTTACTGTGTCGATGGAGGTATATCCCAACCACATTTTTTCATTATAGGGTAAAAGTGGGGAATATGGACCGGTCCATATATCATTGATTTACGTGTTAATCGAGGTGGGCCATATTCACCACTTTTACCCTACTTAAGAGCATGTGAAACACCCCCCTCCCCGTCCATCCCGGGCTCAGTCGGTATCAAAAACTGTAAACAACTTTTCTCACTGGATGTCGTATATACGAGCAAAAGAAAAGTCTCATGGGAAGCCGAAATGATATCCGCTTCCGATGAGACTTTTCTTTTGACCGCATATGCCAGAATCCATGAGAAAAGTTTTTTCAACCGTGTTAATCGCCCACGCTCGAAAGAAAATTCGCACACGAAGCTGAATTGAAACCTGCTTTATGGAAGAATTTGCTTGTAAGCGTAGATGGTCTACACCGTTTAAAAAAATAATTACACTTTTATTGCCGACTGAGCCCGGATCAAGTGGGGAGAAAATGGTGTCACATTGCGTTAAGGTAGTCCTTGCGAATGCTGTTCACTTCGCATGAGTTTCGGAGAAATGAGAGGGAATTGCATTACACTTCTGGATGGTATAAAAATCTGAAAAAATCAAGCATATTAAAGAAAAGATTGATGTTGCATAATGATAATTCCAAAATGTTATTAACAAATTAATGAAAGATAAAATTGTTCGACAAATCTCCCGGAAACTTAATTTTTATTTTTAATGTAAATAACTCGTTCATTTTTCTGAATACATGTGAATTTTGTCAGATTTTCAAATTCTCTTTGAATTTTTTTCTTATTATATGCGAAAAATGTGTAGAAAGTCACAAAATTCAAAGTAAATTCGAAAATCTGAAATATTCATACGTATTCGGAAAAATGAACGAATCATTATAATTTTTTTTTAAGTTAGATTTTTGGAAAATTGTTTGAACGATTCTATTTTTCATCAATTTCTTAATAACATTTTGGAATTATTATTATGTGAAACTAAACTTTTGATCACCTTCAATATGCTTGATTTTTTTCAGATTTTAATACCATCGAGAAGTGTTTGAAATTCTCTCTCATTTCTCTGAAACTGATGCGAAGTGAACACCATTCGCTAGGACTATCTTAAGGTAGTACTTGCGGACAATTTGACCTCACGTGAGTTCAGAGAAAATTGGGAGAGGAATTGCGAACATTTCTCGATGGAATAAAAATCTGAAAAAATCAACCATATGAAAGGTGTTGAAAAGATTGATTTTGCATAACAGTAATTCCAAAATGGTATTAACAAATTAATGAAAAATACAATTGCCCAACAAATCACCCGGCAACCTAATTTTTTTAAATACTTATGCATTTTTTCAGAATTTCACATAATTTCTGAAAAATACGTTTCAGTTTTAAAAAATGAAATTTTTAAAAATTACACAAAATTATGAAAAAATTCATATGTATTCGAAAAGGTCAACAAACTGTTTTTATATGAAAAAAAATTAAGTTGTCGCGTGATTTGTTGAACAATTTTGTTTTCATTCATATGTTAATAACTTTTTGGAATGATTATTATGGCAAATTAATGTTCTCAGCACCTTTCATATGCTTGATTTTTTCAGATTTTTATCCCATCGAGAAGTGTTCACAATTCTCTCTGAACTCGTGTGAGGTCAAACTGTCCGCAAGTACTACCTTAAGGTGGGGCCGAAGATCAACATAACTTCAAAATATTGTGAAACCATTTTTCTCCGAACCGGTTTTATAAAATAAAAACGTAATTTGATTAACATAGTGGATTCCACAATTAGTTCATTTTGTATAATCGTTTCGGCGAAAAATAAGGGCACGGTGACACCAGCTCTCTTCCAGCCAACCCACTTGGGAGAGTCTACTTGGCAATGACATCTGCGATGTAATTTTTTCGAGGCCGCTGAAGCTCCCGTGTCTTCCGGAAATAAGATTTCACCGGGTCCACCCGCTCTACTGCGCACTGAGAAATACAAATTGGAAGTAGAGTTGATATAACTTAAGGCCATGTGAAAGCTGTACCACGTGACATATGAGTGCAAGAGAGATAGATGCATTTTTCGAATCAATGCCATTTAAATCCGGTTGACTTTTCGGATAAAACGGAAGCATCATCGTCCTTAAGCAGAGTTAATTTTTTAATCCCGTTTCCGTTGGCCATGTTGAAAAAAAGAGCATTACAGTTTCGATTACCGACCGCGGTATTTCATATGCCTTGAAGCAACGCAACGAGCGTGATGATGTTTCTTCGAACCGATATTTCTACCTTGTCCAGCCTCGAAGCAATGCCCGGAGTGCGATACCGTCGGTGTTGGAATTATACCTATACGAGAAACGAGTTCGCAGCAAACGATGTACTGCGTCGAATCAGTTTCTAGTCACGCGAAGATACTCATCGAGAGACCGCGTTTCTGCAGAGTCCAGTATCTGATACTCTCGCGTTATGCTTGGAAAACGGTAAATATATAATTTACAGAATGACCGTCGCTTTCTGGTTGTTTTGCCACAACATCTGGTGTACGAAGAACAAAAAAAAAAATCAAGCCGACAATAATTATTGTTTCAGGAGGAGGCGTACGATCAGTTGGTAAAATCCACTTTGCAGCTGATCGAAGCTGCGGAATTGTCGCAAGTGTTGCAGAAAAGGCTCAAAGAGAACCTCGCGAAACATCGCCGTCCGGCGATAAACGTCCCCTCAACGACATACGAAAGAAACGTTCCCGCGACGACAAGACCCACTTCAGAGATCTTCTTGAGTAACTTTCAGCCTCGACTGGCCGAGCCCAAATCGGAGTATTTCCCGAAGAACGCGCAGCCTCAGCTACGAAACTGGAGAGAACCGCCGCAGACGTCGATTTACGATTATCCTCAACCGGTCGAGCATGAATCTGAGTACTTCTCGAAGAACGCTCAGCCTCAGTTCCAGGACTGGAGAGAACAGCCACAAACGTCGGATCACCATTACCCTCGGCTGGACGACCTCAAGTCGGAGAACTCCTCAAAGAAGTCTCCGACCCGCCGTCGAAGTTCACTCGAACCGGCCAAGCAGACCAAACTCAAAAGTTGTTTGCGGAAGAAAAAACGTGTCGACGAAAAGATTTCGCCAGAGGCGCCGACCTGCGACTACCCGGGGAAGAAACGTTCGCGCACGGAGTGCTCGACAGCGGGCTCACAGGTTTGGTCCCGCGATCCTCGGAGTCTGATAGACACACCTAATCTAAATTATGCGCGATGGAAGAACCGCGCGACGACGTTCCTTTCGGCCAACCCTCAGCCTCCGAACGATGAGTTCCGGGCTCTTCATCTGCATAACAATCGTTTGGTTCGTCCGAGCAATCATTGTGAGCAGCCGTACCAATGTACGATGGCGTACGCTCCAGAGAATACTGAATATCGTGCGAGAACGATTATCGATGCACCGGAAGTCTCGAAAGCGATGAATGAAAAGACTTCTCACCCGTGCGATCGTTACGCTGAACCGCAGATCCTGAGGACTGGGAAGAGTACGATTGGAATACGCGGAAACACTGTCGTACATGAACCAGTGAAAACGTTCGAGTCAAGGTGATGCGCACTCTGCAATCGCACAGCAAAAATGGTTTCAGGTCGATAAAGATGTTTTGTTTTTGTTGAACGCTAAAGGGAAAGAATCGTATTAAAAAGTCGTTTACCTCTACGAACAATAAACAACGGGATTTATTGTACCGGTGGATCCGATAATGTAAAAAAATGTCCATGTTCGAATTTTTTTCTTGGCGATTTCGTTTCTTTACTTTGATCGGCAAACGTTATTTTTAATCGCCAATAATGTAAGATTATGAGGAAAATAAAGTGGAAAAGTTAGCGAGAAAAAAAATGTGTATGTTCGCGGACAAGAAATGTTTGTTGCGTGTGCAAACCTTTTTCACTGTGAGGATGTTCCTGTTATCGAAGCATCCGCGAAATTCAAACGATGATAGGCTTTTATATATTACATTCTGTTTTCAGGGGACCGACTGCAGCAAGGAAATGAAAAAAACTGACAGATCTTTCTACTCAGTACCATTTTCATATTTTGTTCGAAGAAGAATGTAGCACTGTGATTGTAATAATAATAAATATCTCAGAAGTACATTGATAAGTTGTTTCCATCGGTAAACCAACGATAACTCAGACGGCGCGCGATTCAGGTCGACGAACCGAAAAAAAATTGATTTAAAAAACATTGGTCTCTAAGTTAAAGTTGCAACGGGATCAACAGCTTTAAAAAATGTATTTTTTCCCGACTGCGCTAAAATAACCACATTCAAATAACCACAAAATAAGCTATTATTGACCGATGATCATTATTAACATATGCACATGCACGGTACGATTTCATTACTCCCTAGGGAGTAGGGGAGAGCGGGGCGAAATGGCACACCGGGGCAAAACGGGATAACGAGACAAAACACAATTCTCCAATGATTTTTGGACGGTGGCGATGGTGGTACGTGGGGCAAAACGGGTTTGAAAATCCGGATGTATCGTTGGGACAAAACGGGACATCCAAAAGTTATTGGAAAATTGAGTTTTGCCCTCGCTGTTCCGTTTTGCCCTCGCTGTTCCATTTTGCCCCGCTGTGCCATTTTGCCGGTCTCCCCTAATAGGTCTCATTACTCCCGCTGGAAGCTCTTTTACTCCCGGGGGAATAACGGTCATTGGCGAAGATGACGATTTTGCGACGCAAGAAATGTCGTTATTTCAACGAAATCGGAAAAAAAATATCGTATGCGACAAGGGAGGAAGTGCATTTTCACCTCGTGTGAATTTCTGCACGCATCAAACTTCGCACTCGGTGAAAAAACGCACTTTCCTCCCTTGTGGCATAACATATTATTTCGTTCCGCGAAGACGGAATTTATGTTTGGGAGATTTATCGTCCGAACTTTGTTTGTAACCATTTCCTTCCGCCGATGTTTCAGTGAGCAGTCCACACCGCGTCGCCATCTTCCAGGCAATCCGCACGACGCCCTGAACCATTCGCAGAGCAATTCGCAGCAACAGAATTCCTACAGACAGCATGAACCGGCGTTACCCTCAAGCTTCACGCCGAGTTACTCCACAGTGCCGCGCGGTGGCTGCGCCCTCCATTCAAGGTGAGTCCCTCGTACCCTTACGGACGAACTCTACGTTATCCAACCCCATGATACCGACCGCGGATAACTGCACTCTTGCTACGGTCGGTAACAAGTTCCCTCCCCTATTTTCTCTGAGAATCTTACCCAGTAAGAAAATCGTGCCGAACATTCGGCCCGCCATAATGGCACAATGCAGACAAGTATGTCCGCATGTGACGATATTGTGACGGCACGGCGTTTTGATACCAGAAGTCTGCTTGCACAGTTCCAGCTCGCTGTAAAGCTCCACCGCGAGCTGT
>JAPYZC010009523.1:0-11304 GCA_030522665.1 Ichneumoninae sp. A BG-2022a
GCTTAAAAGTTATTAAGAGTTTGTTTGTTGTTGTTTTTCTTGTGTCTCATTTGTATGCGCAAATAACACTCACTGCAACTAGAGTTACGATACATCCTGATCTTCCACATCCTGCGTCTGCTCCTTCTGTTCACCTTCACCTGCGACATCGACGAGGGAAAGAAAAACAAGTTTGATTAGCGGAAATGCTGCATTTTTTTTCTGCCTTATAATAATCGGCGGAACTCTCGTACCGTTGGTCATTAGTGCGAAGGAACGGAGGGACAAGGGAGCGAGGTTTGGGCGTCGGCGGATATCGGCATAGGATTGGAGACTTGCAAGACTTGATTATCGGTTTCGGTTTCTGGAGGACAGTTTCGGGAATGCGGATAGCAAGTAAATTTTATCGTGGCGAAGGCGGATGTACCAGTATTCGACTCCAATGAAAATCTTATATCAGCTGAATTTTTTTTAACCATCAAATAAAATCGTGGAATTCGTATTTGCAATCTACTACATGAAAACCGAAAATATTTACAACATTATTTATGACCCTCAAGATATCTGCATGACATCAAATTCCATCTTTGGCGCGTCTGTGTCAATGCACTCCTTTGGGGGAAAAAATGTTCACTCATAGAATTTCATTCTCCAAGTGAACTGCTCCGAGCGAAGTTTGTGCGATGAACACAGCAGTTACAACTTGTTGAAAATTTGTCTCGTGCAGATATCTTCAGCAACATAAAAATATGATCCTGAAAATATCTCTGCATGAAATCAAATTTCATCTTTGGCGAGTCTCATCAATGCGCTGCTTTGGGAAGAAAAAAAAAGTTCACTCATAGAATTTCATTCTCCAAGTGAACTTCCCCGAGCGAAGTTTGTGCTTTGAAAAACACAGGTGTTATAACTTGTTGAAAGTTAGTCTCGTGCAGGTATCTTCAGGGGCATAAAAATATGATCCTGAAAATATCTGCGTGACATCAAATTTCATCTTTGGCGAGTCCGTGTCAATGCAAGCCTTTGGAACGAAAAGCAAAATTGTTCGCTCGTAGAATTGTATTATCCAAGTGGACTTCCCCGAGCGAAGTTTGTGCGACGAAAAACACACCCGTTATTACATCATGAAATTTTAGTTTCATGCAGATATCTTCAGGGTGATAATTATTTTATGTTTGACTCAGTTCGTAGGATCGATTTACTGGGACATCGATTTATAAAAAAATGAAAACTGTGTGCAAGTGGTTTATGTACCATCGCCCTGCATGTCCGAGGTCCATAAGGTGAGGTTGTCCCTGAGGAGTTGCATTATGAGCGTGGAATCTTTGTAGCTCTCCTCGGATAGGGTATCGAGTTCGGCGATCGCATCGTCAAAGGCTGCTTTCGCTAGGCGACATGCCCTGTCGGGACTGTTCAAGATCTCGTAGTAGAACACAGAGAAGTTGAGGGCTAATCCTAGACGAATTGGGTGGGTCGGCGGGAGCTCCGTCATCGCGATGTCGCTCGCCTCTTTGTACGCTATAAGCGACTTCTCGGCCGCCTCCTTCCTGTCCGTGCCGGTCGCGAACTCCGCCAAGTAACGGTGGTAATCGCCCTTCCTGTGATCATTCAATCAAAATATTGCCGATTAGAATAGACGATTCAGCACCACTGTTGAGCTTTGCGGAACCGATAATTCGATCAATAAAATCGAATTCGTATAGCATTAAAAAAAAGTATATTCTAAGAATTGATTGCATACATTGCAATGCAAAGTCGACTGCTTACATTCTGTTGCAAAATTTATTGCATACATTACATTGATTTTTTTTTTTTTGTTCGTCGATTATATTCCATAAACAATATGAACTCGTTTTTCAGCATTTGTTTTTTCATCTCCGATGAAAAAATAATGACTTACATTTTGTAATAAACGATTTTGCAAAACCGGTTGCATACATTACATTGAAAATTTGTATTGTTTGTTAGTCGATTATTTCATAAAAATACCAACTTTTTTTAATGCGCCGTGGATGAAAAAAATACTTACATTTTTTATTAGAACATTTTGCGAAGTTGATTGCGTACATTGTATTGCAAAATTCATTGCATACATTACATTGTTTTTTTTTTGTTCTTTTATTATTTCATAAATAATATGAACTCATTTCTAGGCAGATATTAAGAAAAAAAAAATACTTACATTTTGTAATAGAAGATTTTGCAAAGTTCATTGCGTACATTGTATTGCAAAATTCATTGCGTACGTAACATTGATTTTTTTTTTGTTCTTTCATTATTTCATAAATGATATGGCAGATATTTAAAAAAAAAAGACTTACATTTTGTAATAGAAGACTTTGGACTCTCCGGTGGAGGCATAGGGGATCAGGTGTTTGTCCAGTACGCCAAGAATGTCTGCGCAAATGTCCCTGAGTTCTTTTTCCACCTGAGACCTGTACTGACGAATCATCTCCAGCTTGTCCTCGGCGCCCTTGTTCTCCTCCTTCTGTTCGATGCTGGAGATTATTCTCCAGGAAGCCCTTCTTGCTCCGATGACATTCTTGTATGCCACGGACAGCAAGTTCCTCTCCTCGACTGTAAGCTCGATGCCCAGCGAGGCTACCTTCTTCATCGCTTCGACCATCTCTGCAAAAAAAAAAAAAAATATAATAAAAAAACAATTCTTTTATTTCAACAATTCACATCAGTTCGAGTGAAGTACCAAATCGCCTTGGACATTATTTCCTCCTACATCGTACTCTCTCAAAAATTTATATTTGCTCACCCCAATGTTATCTCTCCGCTGTAATTAGCCCAAAAAATTTAGAGGCCGCCATAAACGCCTTCGAAACTCGGGCCTTAAATTCGTGCATTAAATTGCCCGGAATATCGAAATAAAATATGTGCGCGTCACAGGCGCTTCTGTGACGTGAATTTTATTACTTCGACGATGGTATTTATAATCGCAAGAAAAAAAAAAAAAAAAAAAAATGAAAAAAATGAAAAATTGTTCAATTTAATTTTTTTTACTAATTAATATTAATATCTAATTGGAATAAAGAGTCGTCAATGTGTCCATAGTTTCGGTCCTACGAGCAATAAAATTTATGTAATGAGGCTGTGAATTAGTATGAAGGCGGTATAGGGTCCGTGGTATACAGAAACAGAGGATGGCGGGTACAGATCAATACTTTCCTTCAGCTATGACCTCCCTTCTCTCACCCCCTTGCCGAGCGCACCCTCCGTCGGCTGATTCTCTCTCGCTCTCGCGAACCCTCAAATTTAACCCCCACCCCGTCCGCCCCTCTACTCTTCTCACGCCTATTCCCAACGAGATCGTACACGAATATATATTTCGCCGTTTCGCCGCCTCGTGCATTAACGAAGGCCTCTATTCGCCTTTTCTTTTTACTATATTTTTTTTACCTCCGATTGTTCCACAAAGTCGCTCGTGTAACACGACCGATAATGAATGAAAAAAAAAAAAAAAACTTTCTTCTACATTTATTCCCCGCACGAAGGTTCGCTTACCGTTCGCTCCACGTTGAAACGAGAATAATTTTTTCCGCAAATTAATTACCACGGTAATGCGAGACTCTCGTGCCGGCCACGAATGTCCAATTTTTTTATCTTCGTCTTTTCGCCCTGCCCAACAAAACGTATCATCATCGCCCTAAAATTTTCATTCTATCGAGCTGGAAGGTAAAAAGAGGGAGAAAAAAATTCCGCTGAAGAGTCGACGCTGAGCGTACCGAAAAGCCCGTAGCGCAACGATTTCGTGTGTGACGCACGCAGTGAAATCGTGATACACCGCAACGTGGAAGAGACTCTCCTATCAGCCCCGATCAAATTCGATTGAGGCAGGCTAAAATTTCCGGCAATAAATATAACAAAGCATGGCGCGAACGTTGTTGTACGCGGAGGATCGCTTTTTCGTCTCGATCAATAATGTCCGGGGAGGGGGGAGGGCTGGAGGGGGACTCGTCGTTGCTCCTACAGTAACGCCTACGGTGACCGCCGGCATGAACAATTACGCCGAAAAATTTCTCAACGAAAATAACGCAGTATATTCTCCTCGTCCAAGCACCGAAAAAATAAGACCTCGTGCTATGTAAAAACATTTTTTTTTAATTCAAGTTTCACATTGCATTCGTAAGGTTTCCCGGATTTCCAGGGCAGAGCATCGAATATCGAGGTCCGATTTTTTTTTCCCCACAGACGAATTCCCGTGTCTGCCAAGGCCGAGGAGGTGAGCACGTTACTACGTACGTAGTAAGAGCTATGCCGATGGAGTGTGGGTGTCGTGGTCCTCTCTCTCTCTCCGTATGCGTCACCGAGCAAAGGAACGAGACTCTCTCGCGGAGCGGGTTATCTATGAAGCCCAAGCACGCCTAGCAACGTTCCCGTTCAGAGACAGCGGAGAAGTTCCTAAGAGCCCGAAGAGAGGCCACGAGAACCTTCCACGCGCGGTTTCCTCGACGTGCAAATATAATCCTAAAGGCGAGCCGTGTGACGGGGCGAGAAGGTTTGGTAACGGAGACGGTTGGGACGCCGGACGAGGCAGAGAGAGAGAGAGAGAGAGAGAGAGAGAGAGAGAGAGAGAGAGAGAGAGAGCGGGCGACGGGGGAGGGGGGAGGGGGAGAGCTAAAAGAAATCACGAGACAACGACGACGAGGAGAAAGAACACGGGCATGCACGAACAATCTCGAGGATAAGAAGGAACCGGCTTCCGTGTCCGCTGCCGACTTTTCATCAGTCACTTTTGACGTTTCTCCCATTGTATCTCATTGACAGATCCCGGTCTTGGCGTGTCCCCCCTCGATAGAGTTAATAAACGTCGGACATATGCACGATGTATGCGTATATCGGAAATCGAGAAGTAATTTTTTTTTTTCTTTTTTTTTTAATCACGGTAGAATTGAATTTCATAGGTAACGATTGGGAAGGTACGTTCGTTTCCGTGGGCAGGCCCCGTTCCGCGGCCCCTCGCGCGACACATCGCTCGCGATTACCCCGCGAACCCGCCGGACGGATTTCATGGATTTCAGGGAGCGTACACCGGAGGTATTTCCAGGAAGAGAAATATGTGCTCACCGTCGTAGCGTTCCGCCTGCTCGGCCAGCTTCGCCTTGTAGACATTGTCCTCCCGTTCCGACATCCTCGATGCAAGCGGATTAACACGGGCAGACGCTTCGGTTCGAATCGAGGCGAGAGACGCACCAGGGTTACGTGTGACTTGACGGGTTTAACGGACGGGCTTCTCTCTCGTACGGCCGCTCGCGAGCTCACTGACCAAGATGGCGGCGCCCGCCAACAATCGAAAGCAGTTCCCGGTGCGGCGCAGAATCCACCGACAGAAGTCTCTCCGCTCGTCCAGCGGGTGTATTACTGCGCGTGACGTCACACGGACCAACCGCTCTACGGGGTTACACTGGAAAATGGATCGTGAACGGTCGAGCGATTTTTTTTTTTTTTTTTTTTTTTTTTTTTTTTTTCTCTTTTTTTTTTTTTTTTTTCGCCTTTTACGCTACGGGAATCGTATTTCCGATCGATCGTTCGACGTATCGACGGGTACGCGGGATAATAATTTATTGCGACGAAACTCCGCGACACACGAGACACGCAGGTTACTTTAGCGTCGATTAGTATTCGGTAGGGAATGCCTGGAGAAGACTGACGCCGGTAGGAACGACCGACGGGGCTCTGGACTAAAGTTGCGTAGATCGAAGGCGTTCGTCGGCCAATAGAAAGTCCTGCGAAACGTTGATTCGCTACGGACACGAGGAGGAACCCCATCGCTAGGTGGCTTTACATGCGGGAATTTCGATTATTTTTTTTTCATCGGACTCGACGTTACGTCGGGGTTTTAGGCGTTGGGACGAATTAAGGGGGATTATTGGATGTTTTTCATTGATATACTTTATTCCGTTCAAACTAATTTACAGTTAAATTTCGTATAGACCGAATTCTTTCGTTACCGATCGTCGAAAAATCTTGGGTTCTACCTGTGAATGCGATAGCGTGGGCTCTCACGATCGCGAGCCAAATCGACGACTTTTTATTTTTGTTTTCGTATGTTAGCCAGAGATTCGTTCAGATACTATTAAGGATAAACAATTCTTTAGAAATCCTTGCCGTATGTGATATCCCTTTGAGTATAGCTATATTCGTAAAGAATCATTTAATGTAAAAAATCGCCAAATATCGTTGTCCGCTAATCGTCACAATAAAAAAAGAATTAAATACGAACATTTACTATAATTTCACTCTTTCACCAGCGATACGAAGCACGGTGGCAAAATGTTTATTAGCACTCGTTCGAATTGTCGGGCATCCGGATAACGTAAAAGCTGACACCCTGAACCTGTCGGACGTCTGTAGTAAAACGGGAAAATCGTAGGCACTTACGAGAACGATTATTTACCGATGTGTCGAACCAAATAATTTCTACAAAATATCGACGTTACATATATATCATTTAATCATGTGAACAGATAAGACACCCCTTCCGGTATCCTTGAAACCGACATTTTTCTTCGTAGTCCAGAAATGTAAATAATTTGTAAAAAAAAAAAAAGAAGAATCATTATATAATTGAATAAACAAAAAGAAACGCCGATTTCAAAGTAGCGAGAGGTGTGCCGAAGTCTGAATCGTTATCATTCGTTCACTCACTTTCTTACCACTATAATGCTTTCAGTGCGAGACGATCGTTGAATCGTAAAACTAAATCTCGATTACAAGCGCTGAGTCAATCGTTCAAACACGCAAATTATTCGTGTTTACATTTTTTCAGTATATTGTATATTTTTTTATTTCCATTTTGTTTTTTCGTAATAATCAATTTGTATTTATAGTGTTTACAAGTAATATATCATCTTCCTTGGTTATTATCGACTATTAAAATTATAGTACAGCCTGGGACTTAACGTACTTATCATTGCAAATATTGGCTAGCTAAACGACTGTTTCGGACGACGTTAGTCAGGCAAATGTGTCCCTTTATTTGGGGGATGCGAAAACGAAGGAATGGCTCTTGTTTCGTTTATCCAATGGACTTGGACGCGTCGAGCGAAACAGTGTGCGTGGCCGTGAGTAATGAAAGGGGGGGATATACAATAGGTTTCTTCTAAAGTCATTAATCGTTATATACATACGTCGATATATCAATCACGGTATATCGCGCGTATATAGGTAGAAATATCAACGAGCATAAATTGCAGGCGGAAAAGGAGAAAAAAAAATGTTTCTTAGTAAATATTGTGTACAAAGCTTGTAAGCCTCCGGTAAATTAATATTTTGGAAGCTCATACGCCGTTTTATAGTTTACATTGGTTAGTTTTACTTATCTTCTCCCTTCTTTCGCGCGAAACCATTCACGGCGGGGGTCAGAGCTCCCATCAATCTTTCTTTCTCTATTCCTGTACAATCTTGTCGGTAGTTCGGGGAGAAAAAAAAAAAAAAAAAAAAACTGGAAGTGATATTCTCAAAGCAATTGCTAAATGACGTTCTGTATATATATTTTCTTTTCTGTTCTTTCTTTTTTGTTTTTACAAAAATCATACGAGTCATATTAGACACTACTCATCTACGTTGGGGACGTATTGAATTAAATTTACACGACAGGCCGAAAAGGTATCGCGGACGAACTGCCGACTTTCGTCCGTACTATTGGAAATGTCGTAGTCGTATTTCCCTAAGAACAAAAAAAAAACTCGTCCTTCTCGGGACACGCTAAAGAGATTCGGAGTTCCGTCGTTACCCTGACCCTCCCTCTCCGTCGTATCTCAGACCGAACTTCGTACAACGTCACGTCGACGTGGGCCAGCGAAGTTTTTTTTTCCCCCCTCATCGAACTTTCACCGCGGAGGGTTTTTCACCACGTGCGACTGACTAAAATATATTCGGACACTGCGACCAGTCGCCTTTGCTCTTGCAGTCCCAGTATTTTCCGTTGTACATGTGACACAGGCTGTCTGTGTGAGGATCCTGTTGCTTCGTGAACCACAATGGTTCGTAGGCCTCGTAAGGTAATCCTGAAATCAGCAGCGAGAACAATAAATTAATCACCTATGACTTCGACAGTGGCATCGAATAAATCATATCGGACAAAGTCGATACCTTGTAAGATTTTACGCTTTGATTTTTTGGGTAACATGTATTTTCCTTCATTCGGTGAGAAAATGGCAGTTTTACGCATGCTTTGCGTGCGTAAAACCTCAATTTTCACACTTTACGAAGTAAAACTTTGTACGGTGCTCGTGCGAAAAACATTCTCCTAGAGCGTGTCATTGCAATAATCGCCTTCGGCTCGTGCGACAGACTGACACTCTTCAGAAAAAGTTTTATCGCACTAGTATCGTAAATTACTATTTCCTAACGCATGCACGTAAAAGCTCGTTTCCCGTTCCTGTGAACTGAGCATAGAAAAGCACTTTTTCTCATCGCATGCAAGAAAAATACTGTGCATGTGTTCAACCGCAATATGGTGTTTTTTCTCGCACTAGTGGCAGAAAGTGCCCTTTTGCGCACATTTCTCAAACACGAAAAGTGTGATTTTCGCGAGTTTAGTAGAAAAAATTATGTTGATGGCATGGACGTAGAAAGGGGCGTTCTGACTCGCATTGGCCTTCGACTCGTGTGTCATTTTCACCTTCGTCAAAAATGCCCTTGCCATGCAAATAATTGTTACAAGTATCATACGAAATGTACCTGTCAGTACATTATTTCTTCAGTGCACATTTTTCAATATCTAAAAAAAAAAATGTTTATTGTTGCAATATCCACGGAGCGCGCGCTAAATTGCATGACTCATGTTGCAATTATCATCTCCATCTTGAACTTCCATTTACTATGGAAGTTAAAAAGCCTGGCCTCTGATAAACTGATTGCATGTCACGGGGTGAAGGATATGCAGACGGGGTGCGTAATGCACAGATACAGCGAGACATTGTAACTTGTAATATTAGATTGCACTTTGAGAGACATTAATGATTAGGTCACCTTGCTCCGCTGCTTTTTCCGCTTCGCTCTCGCGTGCTCGTCTAACAGCCCGCTGTTTTTCCTCTAGTCGGAGCTTTTCGGCGTTGGCCTCGTCCCAAAGCCCGTTCTCCATCAATCTCTGATCGGGCCTGAGACGCGAATCGGTTGGCGCGACACCTTCCTCGGGCTCGTTCAATTGGCATGCCAATTCCGTAAACGAATAATACTTTTCGCAATCGTCACTGATATCATAGAGACAAAATTCAATTACTATAAAATAACGTCGTACAATCGTTTCGTCTAACAATTCCCTGGATCTACTTGTATATATTTTTTATATTAACTTACGGAGGCATACGACGTTTCCACGCGAGTGTATAAGGTCCCGTTTTGTAAACAGGATTGTCCGGACTGCCGGACGTACTTATTACCGGAGCGATCTCGATCTTCGTGTCCCAGGTACCCTGCACTACCCATTTGACCTCCTTGCTCGCATTCATTACGACCCCCTTAACCTTGCGCTGACTGTCCCTCGAGAAGTACGAGTATGGTATGTACTTTAGGTGACATTTAATACCCTCCTTGTGATTTATTATGTCCATGTCGCCGCTCTGATCCACCCATAATTTTCCTACGATTATGTTGTGCACCGTAGTCGTTACTTTGCGCCACGTGTAGTGATTGTTAGTGCTGTTGAACTCCAGATGCGCCGTACCCAACGGTATCACCTGTAGTGGAATTTGGCAGACATATTACATCGATGCAATGAAAAATCGCAAGCTTCGTATATGAATCAGAGGTGAGTAAAGTACCAAAAAAATAGTTCAAGTACAATGTGCAAAGTATCACAAGTACTTAAAGTACGCCAAATTACTTGAAGTTCGTCAAAGTACTCGAAGTACGCTAAGTACTCGAAGTACGTCAAGTACTTGATGTACTTGAAGTACGCCAAGTACTTGAAGTACGCCAAGTACTTGAAGTACGCCAAGTACTTGAAGTACGTCAAGTACTTGAAGTACTTGAAGTACGCCAAGTACTTGAAGTACTTGAAGTACGTCAAGTACTTGAAGTACGTCAAGTACTTGAAGTACGTCAAAGTACTTTGATATACTGCAAGTACTGCCCAACTCTGATATGAACGCTATAATTTCCGCAGGAGGCTTGGAGGCCGCGACCAGCTCTTCAGGAAACCCAAGGAATTTTTACCTGCAAATATTTTCCGCGAAATTTGGAAGCCATCGTGAACTCCTGCCAGCATCGCCATTTCCTTCCTTCGCAGAACTGTGCGAACATCGGTGGATGATGGGACACTTGTTCCGAGACCGCGCGCCATCCGAGATCGTCGGTTCTGTCGCACTCGTAAGTTTCGCCGAGCAGGGGATTGAAGGGTTTGCCGGTTCTCGAAGCGGTCGTTGAGTAACTCGAGACGGTGAATGCCGCAACATAGGCCATTTGTTCGTGACTATCCGTGCACTCTGCTGCCCTGTTTATAAAAAGATACAAAAATATTTAGAAAATAGAAAAATCGATAAGAAAAATTGTTATCGATTACTCTGCCTGAACTCTTACCTGTCGAGTATCTCAGCGTACTCGTAATCCTCTGTGAGACGCTGAAGCATACTGAGGGGCTCGGAGAAGTTCACCGGCATCGGAATCTTGGATAGTTCTTTGCCTATACAGTTCTTCATGATGCTCCAGAGATTTAGCGGATAGTTAGGCTTCTCGGGCACTCGCGTCCTGCGATTCCGCTTCGAGACCGTCGTCACCCCGGAGCTACCTCCTCCATTGTTCGATTGCCAGGCCGTCTGCGAAACAAACAGCTTCCAAAGTTTAGTCATCGTGGCTCGCCCGTTTTATCACCGAGAGATATAATTAATTATTCGTTGCTCAACGCTTCTGCACACTCTTGAGCTCAGGCGGGAAACGATTTTTTTTTATACTTGGGAGCAAGCAGGACCCTGTGCCCATATGAATTTCACAGGCCGAACGCCCCCTTGCATGCATGTTTCTGATTTTAAAAGCAACAAAAAGAAACATTTGATAACACTTTCTTAAGGACGTTGGAGCGAGTGGTGTTCATTCCGCCTAAATTCGAGAAATTAGGGTAAGAATTGCAAACACTTCTCAATGTTATAAAAATCTGAAAAAATTCGTACTTATTATAGGCATTGGAAATACTAATTTTACATAATAATAATTTCTAAATGTTATTAACAAATTGTTGAAAAAATAATTGTTCATCAAAATATGTGGTAACTCAACTTTTTAATGAAAATGATTCGTTCACTTTTCGGAATACGTATGAATTTTTTCAGATTTTTATCTTTATTTTGACTTTTGCACATTTTTCCATGTAAAAAA